>NKCJ01000217.1:0-64076 GCA_003947015.1 Fusarium sp. AF-6
ACGTCTCCTTCTCATTATATCTCGTCCACCGAGATCCCACCCTAAGCCTCACTCGCCAGCGTCAAATGGGTATAAGAGCCAGCATATACCCATTACCTCCCTCCCACCCCCCTACGTCTTCTGTTTTACCTTGGAAACAAAGTCCCATACGCCAAACCAACCACGACCACGAGTCGACGAGCTGGACTCTCGGTTGCCAATCAGACGAGACCAGCTGTGTGTTTGCTTTTATTAGCTCCTTACGACACGACAGCTCACATTGTTTTACTCGACCAACGACTCCTGTCTCATATAACCAAGCGATCCCGCCAACTTTCTCTCAACACAATCGACTCCCTTTCTTACACAACAATAACAACCACACACATACACAACAATCATCATGATGCTTCGAGGAACCGCCCACAACGTCCCCAAAGTCCCCCTCTTCGGGAACCCCAAGAAGAGAAAGCAGAAGCAGCAACAGGAGCAAAAAGTCAAGGAGGAGCAGCTCCGTCTACAAGCCCTCGAGGAGGCCGAGTTCGCGACAAAGGCAGAGACCTCCGACTTCCTTACCTACTACCTCGAGCGCTCTCCCTTCAAGGACCAATGCGACCAGATCTCCATCGCCTGGGATAGTCTTCCCAGCCTCGGCGAGCTCCAGGCCTATGGCGAGCTCGACAAGACAGAGGGCACACAGGCATGCCGCCGACTCTTCAAGGCCGTCGTCATCTGGGACGATCTTGGCCTTGATCTCTGGGAGACACTCAGCAGCAACATCGAGCAACAAAGGATGTACGACGAGCTTGACGACGATGACCTCCTCGATGAGATTAGCGAGGAGCCCGCCGACTGGGACTACACCAGCACGCCTCGCTCTCGCTCCCGCGGCAGCTCAAGAACCACCTCCTCGGACAACTTCTCCGGACGATCGCGCCAGACCTCAGCCGACAGATACAGCCAGCGCGAAGACTCGCAAGAGTCACGGCGGGGCTCGGCGACAGACCAGATGCGACGACCATCAACCGCCTCTGGCAAGCTCCCCGCACGGAGAGCCACAGCGCCTCACGGCATGATCAGCGAGTACTACGACAGCCCATCGCGGTACCGACTACCCAAGATCGTGCGGGTCCTATAGGCAGGGGCCCTACGATGAAAGATTGATTACTACTGTTTTTTTCTCGGGGTTTCTGGTACATGCTTTTTGGGACACAAGCGACTTGGGGAAACGGCATTTTCAAAAAAAAAAAAAAAGGGCCGATATACTACTATATTTTACTTTATTATTTGAGCATGGCGTTTTATGGAAACCATGGCAAGGCCGGCGGATGGAAACAAAGGGGATAACGGAATACCTAACTATACCTACTACATAGCTGAGAAAGCTTCAGCTTCAGATACCATTTTATTACTAGTAACAGACCATGAAAACTATTCACAAACCAAACAAGCCTCAAAGTCCCTTGATTCCTGTGATTGAGCTGTCAGTTTGAAAGCCACCTTTGCCATGCCGGCAGTAGGTGGGTGGTGTGCCTGAGCGGCAGACGTCATGAGCTTTCAACTGCCACAAGGTTCAATAGCCGAGGGTCCGAGTGGTTGGACCGACCCGCGGGAAAAAAGCTTGGAGTAGCATCCGGGGTACCCACGTGATGCGACCTCGGCATCACCTAAACTTAGTCAGCGGGGAAAACCGCAAGCCATCCCATCACAAAGTCAATCAATCCCTCCCTCCGGCTACTTGCTTGCTTGCTTCCTCGTCGCGTGAATCACCCAAACAGCGATTGGCCTCGCCTAATCCCCCCCGTTCGTTCGTTCGCTCCTCTGTGTGCAGTTCAACACCTTGGCGTTGTTTGAGCACTCTGCAGGTGTCTCTGCTAATTTCACAAGAGACCAATGAGCGCTGATCTGCCTCAGTCACTATCCGAAGTGGCGCTACGGCCCTTGACTTCATTCGGAATGCCGTCTCCTCCGCCAGATGGAGACAAGTTTTCTCCATTTTCTCGACGCCCGACTGTTGAGGGGGAGAGAACAAGCGAGTGCTTTATTATCATCCCAGCCCTATGAGATTTAATACGAAGTTTCCCGACCTGAAAAGCCGATCAGGTATCCATTATCCCCGTTTGTTGACCGCAAATATCCATTGTGATCGACGCTTGGGTATCTGGTGTTTGTCCACTCTCATTAGGCTGCCTGGAAAAAAGACCCATTTACCTACCCTTCCGCTCTGACCATGGCGCGGAAGCGTTCATCTCAGGGACGCTAAGGAAAAAACAAAAGCTGTGCTTGGAATTCACGCTCAGTGTGTTAATGCCTTCATGGCGTTTGACATCTAACCGGGTCATCAAGGCTGCCAATCTTACGATAAGATCATCTCCCAAGCATGCCATGCATGATCCTTCTTGATATCGTCCCGCTCAGGAGCACAAAAAATTTGCCATCTGCAAATCAGGGACTGATGCAGGAACACGCTCATTGTCAGCACGGGATTGTATGCAGCCGGTCCTTCAGCTGGAGAAGCCATCAGGACTAGCCTCAGGGGTCCCGGCGCCAGCTGCATCTGGACTCGCCAAGGCGCGTTTTGGGGCTCTCTCCCCCCACCAGATAGAGAGAGGAAGGGCATTTTCGTAGCCTCGACGAGGCTTTTGCGCCTGGTCCTTTACTCTCGGAAACTTCCCTTCTTCGTGTCGTCTTGTGGTTGTGATCCCCCTCGGCTGAGGGTTGCCGTTCCTTTTTCTTGATCTTTCTCTCTCTCGTTGATACAACTCGTTGTGACTGGGCCATGAAGCACTTACACGGCCTCTCGCTGGCTTGTCTAGTCGGCTTGGCTGCCTTTTCGACCGCCGCGGACATTTCCTACGTGACTGACCTCGAAATCTTTACATACCTGGTATGCCTCCTGGATGAAGGACTTGGACGTGATACTGACCCCTTAGGCACCATGTGTGTCCAGTGCCATCTCGTACAATGTCGCGATGCAGACTTACTCGACCATGTGCGGCGACTCGGAAACTGAGCTGCAAAAGTGCATCTGCTCGACCAGATTCAACCAGGTCGCGTCTTCCATCTCGAGCGACGTCACGTATAGCTGCGGTTCGAGTGCGAGCGATGATCTTTCGAGCGCGTCCAAGTTGATGGACAAGTACTGTCACCAGGACAAGGACGTTACATTCTTTTCTCCTACGACGAATGTTGTCGAGGCGTACATTACCGATCTCCCCGAGTTGGCTTATCTGCCACCATGCGCGCAGTCGGGAATCTCATACGCTGTTGTTGGAGTGGTATGTTTGAGAACATGGAGGTTCATGTTCATGGCTGACAGAAGGATAGGCTGCATATCGATGCCCTGAGGCCGCGGAGTTGAATGCGCCTTGCGTCTGCAACAAGAAGGACGTCGTTCACGATATTACCGAGACACTGAAGAGCTCAGTCAAGTACTCTTGCTCTAACAACCAAGATGTCACATCAGCGCAAAACTTTTACAGCGAGTTTTGCGCCATGAATGACGGCACCACGTCCTTTGCAACTCCGAAGGGTCCTCCTGGAGACAGTCAGTTATGTAGCCTGCTCCTAAGAGTATCTGCTGACCCTTTCAGTGTCTTACTACATTACTGCTTTGCCTCAGTATCAGTCCCTCAACAAGTGCGCCCAAAGTGGTATTGAGTCTGTTGTCTTGGGGGTAAGTATTCGTGCTTGTGGTGTACTTCCTCTAGCTAACTCGACTATAGCAAAGCTCTTGGCTATGCGGCGAAGGACCCCAGGAACTCGCCTCATGCGTGTGTATCAAAAGCGGAATGTCCAAGATTATCTCGAGCAGTCTGACTTCGCTGGTCAAGGGTTATTGCGACAGCACGAATATCGGCAACGTGACATCGGCCGTCGATGTTTTCCGATACTACTGCAGTGCGGCTGAGAGTCTGGTTGTTGCCACTGTTGGTGAATCCATTCATCAGTCGTACCCGACTGCGAGTTCCGGAGCTGGTGCTGGTACTGGAGCGACTGGTCCTATTCGAACTGGCTCAGGGCATGCGACTTTGACTGGCAGCGATGGTCTTCCTGAAGAAACTGGTTCTTCGGGCTCGAGCGACGATGGCGACAGCGCAGGAAACGACAAGAACAAGGACGAATCAGGAGGAACGAACATCGTACCGATCGCGGGTGGAATCGCTGGTGTTGTTGTCGTCGCCGCCATCGGTACTGGGTTGTTCATGTTCATCCGACGAAGAAAACGGCGTGAATCTCAAGGAATGAAGATTTCGAACGCTGGCGATGGTCGCGATGGTCCTCCGGAATACACCGGCCAGCCAGAACTCATGGGAAACAGCGAGTACATCAAGGGCCACTACGCACCACCGGCCGTCTCCGAGCTCTCATCAACATCCTCCCCGAAACCAGAGCTCTACGGAGGAAAGCCGGTCGTCGAACTCCCCCCTAACCACGCGCCGACCCCTGAGCTACAATCTCATCCCGCCAAGGTGCCCTATGGCCATCCATCACCACAATCCAACTACGTCTCGCCAATGACACCCCAAAACCCCCAACAAGCAGGTTGGGGCGGTCAACCCGTGTACGAATTCCCTGCGAACCCGGCACCGACGTATAACCCACAGTCGAACATGGGATTCCAGTCTGGACCTGTTGAGTCGTATGAGCTGGACTCGAATGTAGGACGGTGGGCAAAGTAGATGAGTGTTATAGGCGATTGTCTTTCTGAGCCGGCGTTGGGATTTGGATTGGAGTAATGAGTTATAAAACCGTTGAATACGTTAGACTCGGGTGTATTATGAAATGATTGGCCATGTAGATAAGCGTACTTCTAATTTGTATTCTTACGGCTGTGTAATTGAGGGCAGGGGCCGTTACATGTGAGGCCCGTCTACCTATCACTCCCTAGTGCCTTGAGATCCTGGAGTCATGGAATAGACATGGCAATAATTCCAAGGCTACCAGCTGGTATATTTAAGATCGGCCTGTCAAGCTGGGTTGAGTTCTGGGGAGAACAACAGTCACTGGCTCTTGAAATAGGAGAGGTGAGTATTAACAAGACGGAGAGGTAGCGATGAATGCTTACTACGGTTGTGAGGTAAGTAGGGGCTATGTCCACACCAGTTTGGGGCTCTCTTTGAGGTCGATCTACTATGTCAACTCACGATAAAGTTTCCCTGAAGTTATGGATAACCCAAAGCATCACGCGGTCTTCACTATGTCGTGAAATACGAATGAGCTCTTGAACAGTTACCTCGGCTCCCCTTGTAACCGTAGTATACGATAGATGGATGAAAGAGTGTTATTTTTAGGTACCCAATACTCCCCATTGTTTAGACATTCACCAGGCTGGATTGTTGCTATGATCTACGCCACAACTCGTAGACCGAAAGAAGGTCACTTGTCGAACCTCACCCTACTGCAGGGGCTATCCAGATCTCTTTGTTCATTACCTAGGCGTGACTTACAACGGTCTGGAGCTAGAGGCCAACGGCGGAATCACATGGCCAATGACAAGGAAGTGTCTGATAGCTTGCTCTTTGTTCTCACAAACTGGCTGATGGTGGAGACGTGTAATCGTTCAGCTGCAAGGGGTAACATCACACTGAGTTCACCGACCTTGCTTCTTTGGCCTTGAAGGTACACCAATAGCACTCGATTAATGAGAGAGATAAATTAGGCACCTAAACAAAGACAAAAGACACAGACGGACAGAACTCGATCTATTCCTTTGTCACAACAAGAATGTCCATCAAGTTCAATGGTGAATCCAGGGTAGCTGGCTCGGAAAAGAAATTGTCCGACGCCCCACGCGCAGCTCCAGCTTCAATGGCCCGTGCACGTTGCTCCTCAGACAGCAACAGCCTTGGGTGTTGACTTTCCAAAAACAGTGTCTCCAGATCTTCAGCCTGGAAGCTCCAGCCAGATTCTTTCACTCCAACAACGAAATCCTTTCCTTTGTCGGAGATCTTTCATCAACATCACCCACACTCATTCGTCACGACCCCCGATACTTAGCGACGCGATCAATCACGTGGATCTTTCATAAGAACTGCCCTTTTTTCTTCGACGCGCAGCTGCGGGAATGACGAGTGCCGCGATCTCAGCCTGATTCGATCACCACCATGGCGGCCGCGGATGTGGACACGGGCTACATCGCAGGCCACCTTGGCCTCGATCAGCCTGTCCTGACGACCCTGACGACCGAGCCGACTGTTGAACTCGTCAACATTCTCTTGCAGGCCATCGCGGCCAAGGCGCACGAATTCGACACCCTGTACGCTGAGAAGCTTCAGACCGATATCGAGCTAGAGAACGCGGTTCGTAGCTCCGAGTCGCGCTCGCAAACGTCCAAGGCTACCGCCGAAAAGGCCCTGAAGGACGTGGAAGAGGCTAGACAGCTGCTCAAGGACGAAGGTATGTGTTGGTGGGGATGCGCGAAGCGAGGTTACACGGTTGTTGACATTCATCCCCATCGCAGAAACGAAGCGCCAATCCGTCGAGAACGAACTTCAGGTCTTGAAGGCCAAGAAGTCTGACTACGATGCCGAGATCAAGTCTCTCAACGACAAGATTGAGACCCTTCAATCGTCAAATCGCACTAACCTGAGCATCATCGAATCGAACAACAAGCGCGATCAGACCATCACTGAGGAGCTCACCAAGCAGCACCAGCGAAATGTCGAGCTCGCACGCGAGATCACAACTCTTCAGCAGTCGGAGCAGAATGCAAGGGGTCAGCTCAACAGCGCCAAGTACCGAGAGGAATCGCTTCAGCAGCAGCTCGACTTGGCCCGAAAGAACAGTGAATGGCTCGAGAATGAACTCAAGACAAAAAGCGAGGAGGGCCTCAAGTACCGGAAGGAAAAGGGCGCCCGCATCGCCGAACTTCAGCGCCAGAACGAAGATATTCAATCCGAAGTCGAGGCCCTGAAGCGAACCGAGCAGCAACTCCGCGACCGACTTGACGCCATGCAAGCCAAGGCAGACGAGGCCCTCGTTAAGCTCCAGAAGCAGGAGGGTACCTTTGCCCAGACTGTTGAGAGTTATAAACATGAGCTTGAGGACCAACGACGCCTGGTCGACATGTCTGACCAACTCAGCAAGAAACACTCGGAACGTGTGCGCGACCTCGAGTCTGAAAAGGAGCGCCTCAAGGACAACTACGAAAACGAGATTCGACGTATCCGAGTCGAGCTTGAGGAGGAGCGACAGAACTCGCGCGCAATGGAGGAGCGCATCCAGCAACTCGAGTCAGAGATTGACGGACTCCAAGTTCGACTGGAGCAGAATGTCCCCCCGGCTGAGTCTGCACCTGCGACTCCTCGTCCCAACGGCATGTTCCGACCTTCATCTCCTTTCGGAACCCCGGCTTCCATCCGTAGCAAGGGTGCGATGACCGCGACGCAAGCCATTGACCAACTTTACCAAGTCAAGGCCCAGCTGGCCAGCGAACGACGCCGCAACCAGCAGCTCTCCGAAGAGCTTGACGGCATGATGTCGGCACTCGAGGCCAAGGCTCCGGAGATGCAAGAACTGCAAGCCGAGTCCGAGACTCTTCGAGAAGAGATCACACGTATGTCGGAGTTGTCACAGCAGAGTTTCGAGGAACGAGATGCTGCTCGACGCGCAGCCAGAAAGGCCGAGGGCGCACTCGCGACGGCCCAGTCTGAGAACAAGATCATGCGTACTCAGCTCCGTGATCTTGGAACTCAGATCCAGATGCTTGTGTTCAACATCTATGCCATTGAGAAGGGTATGGAGCAGTTGACTGATGAGGAGGTTTTCCGCCTCAAGCAGCTGGAGAAGGGCGAGATTACCGAGGAGGCTTTGTCTGATATGTCCGATACCCATCAGTTCATCACCCAGAAGCTGGTTGTTTTCAAGGACGTTCAGTCATTGCAGGCCAAGAACGAGGAGCTCATGCGCATCACCCGAGAGCTTGCTGAGCAACTTGAGAGTGAGGAGGCACTTGCGGCCAAGCACCAGGCTAAGGAGGATCACGACATGGTTGAGAAGCTTCAGCAGGAGCTGGTGCACATGACTGAGGAGACCAAGTCCATCAAGACGACAATGGAGAGTTACAAGATGGAGCGAGACATGTTCCGACGACTGTTACAGCAGCGAGGCGTTAACGGCGATGAAGCATCCATGATGCGTCATTCTCTTGACGGTGGCCAGCGTCCACCCCTGGCTAGCATCGAAGCAACCGAGCAAACCGAGGCTCTGAACGAGGCCCTCCGCAAACTTCAGGGCGAGTACGATAGTTTCCGCGACGCCCAAGATGGAGTCCGCAAGGATCTTCGTGCTCAGGTCGACAGCCTGTCAGCTGAACGAAATTCGCTACAGACAGACAAGGTGAAGCTTCACGCCGAGGCTAGACTTGAGTCTGAGCGACGGGAGATGTTGCACACCAACTATGTTGCTCTCCAGGGCGAGAACCGTGAGCTTCAGAAGCGCAACCAGACCCTGTCGGAAACCGCCGCCAAGCAGGATATTCGAACCCAACAAGTTGCCGAGGAGCTCATTGAGGCTAAGGGCTTGCTCGACAGCGTACGAAACGAGGCGGCCAACCTCAAGGCCGAAAAGAAGCTTTGGAAAGATATCCAGGATCGACTCAGCAAGGACAACGAGAACTTGATCGAGGAGAAGAACCGACTCAACAACCTCCTTGCGACTCAGCAGTCTCTCGAGAATGAGCGCAACAGGACCGAATCTGAGACACGACGCAAGGCCCAGGCTAGAATCGAGAGTCTGGAACAGGAATTGAGTGATACCCAGAGGAAGCTGTCTTATGAGGCAGAGGAGACCAAGAAGCTGCAGCTTCGAAAGGAGTTTGAGGCCAAGGAGGCCCAGAAGCGAATCGACGAGCTCATGACGAGCCTCAGCCAGATCCGGGAAGAGCATGTCGCTGTTAAGACCAGCCGAGACCATCTTCAGGCTCGTGTCGATGAGCTGTCTGTTGAACTGAGGAATGCCGAAGAGCGAGCTGGACGTCTCCAGCCCCGACCTACACCAAGACCCGGCGCCATCGAACTCAGCGAACAGCAGCAGCAGCTTGAGGCTGAGATCCAGGAGCTTAACATTGAGATTTCTGACCTTAAGCGAGACTTGGACATGGCCAACACTCACCTCGAGAACGCCAAGGCCCAGGCTGAGCAGTTCAAGGAGCTCAGCCAGGCCAACGAGGAGGCACTGGAGGATCTGCGAGCATCTCAGGGCCAGTACCAGCAAGAGATGGAGGCAATTATCGAAGAGAAGGATGCAAAGGTCAAGGAGCTTGGTCAACGACTTGAGGACGTGTCTGCTGAGCTGTCTCGATCTAACACTGAGCTCTCGAGCCTGCGGGATTCTCAGGGCGAGGTTGCGAGAAGGTATGAGGATGAGAAGGCCATCCTGCAAGAGGAGGTGAACCGGCTCAAGGAGGAGAGCGCAAGGCACCTGGAGGCTACTCGATATCATCAGCAAGATCTCCGTGCTCAGGCGGAGATTGCCTCGAAGGCTCAGCAGGATTACGAGCAAGAGCTTGTGAAGCATGCCGAGGCTGCCAAGCTCGTTCAACAACTGCGAGCTGAGCACAATGAACTCAAGAGCGAAGCAGCTTCCCTGAGATCTGAGGCAGAGTCTGCCAAGGTTACTCTGGCGCAGAGCGAGAGTTCATGGGAGGATCGCCGACAACAGCTGGAGCAGGAGATGGCTGAGCTCAAGACGCGACGAGAGGATGTCAACTCGCAGAACAAGATTCTTCACCAGCAGTTGGAGGCCTTGACTTCGCAGGTTGCAGCCCTTCAGCAGAAGCGCAATGACAATGACGAAAACGAAGACGAGAGAATGTCGCCTGTTCCTATCGGAGACGCAACCGAGGGTCTTCGTGAACTCAACAGTTACCTTCGACGCGAAAAGGAGATTCTCGAAGTTCAGTACGATCTCAAGGCCCAGGAGTCCAAGCGTCTGCAACAGCAGCTCGAGTACACTCAATCTCAGCTTGATGAGGCTCGCCTCAAGCTCGACCAGGAACGCACTCAGGCTGCCCAGAGCGGACGGACATCAATGACACACCAGGATCTGATGGAGAAGTTGAACGAACTCAATCTGTACCGCGAGAGCAGCATGACTCTCCGAAACGAGAACCAGCAACTGAAGGATCAGATCACGGAAAAGAACACCAAGATTGAAGAGATGGAGGCACGAATTCAGCCACTCGAGGCGGAAATCGACACGCTCAAGACACAAAAGTCCTTCCTCGAGGATGAGATCAAACAAATCCAGGAGGATCGCGACCGATGGCAGAAGCGAACCGAGGGTATTCTGACCAAGTATGGACGAGTCGACCCTGCGGAGATGGAACAACTTAAGGAGAAGATCACTAGTCTGGAGACGGAACGAGATGCCTTGAAGCAGGGTGAGGAGCCCCTCAAGGCCAAGGTGGCCCATCTCGAGAACACCCTTGAAACAGAGCGCAACAACTGGAGTACCACTCGCGGAAAGATCGTGGAGCAAGCTAAGGAGCGATCAAGGAAGCTTACTGGTGAGAAGAATGAGGCCATCCAGCGCGCCAACCATCTTCAGGAGAACTTGGACAAGGCCAACGGCGAGCTTGAGGGTGCCAAGAAGCAGGCTGAGGAGTTTGGAAACCAGAAGACTGAGCTCGAGCGCCAGATCCAAAACTTCCAGAAGGAGGTGGAGCAACTACGACAGCAAGCGCAGGCTGCCCAGTCAGCACCTACACCCGCTCAGCCAGCCGAGGCCTCTGCTTCTGCAGATGTTGTTGCGCAGCTCGAACAGCAGCTGGCTGATGCCCGTAAGGAACTTGAGGCTATCAACAGTCAGAAGCAGGGGGCCGAGCAGCAACTCGAGACACTCCGTGACGAGCTGCGGACCGCTATTTCCGAGCGAGACGAGGCGACCAAGAAGCTGCAGGAGGCAACCGAGGCAGCCAAGAGTGCGCCTGGTGTACCAGAGACACCTCAAGCTGCCCTCCAGGCTGGCGATGCTCCTGTACAGCCTTCCAGCGGCATCTCTGACGAGGAGAAGAAGGCTTTGGAGGAGAAGGTTACGGCTGCTGAAGCCAAGGCGGCCGAGTTTGAGCAGAAGGCGAATGAGGTGGAGGCTAAAATCCAGAGCACGATCAAGGAACGTTCCGACCGGATGCGGGATACCCTCAACGCCAAACTCAGGGAAAGCCGAGCTCGCATGGAGGAGGAGTACAAGAAGAAGGATGAGGATCTCAAGCTCAAGTTTGAGCAAGAGAAGCAGATCTGGCTGGCCGAGAATGCTACCACAAAGCCTGCAGAGGCACCAAAGACGGAGCCAACTGAACAGCCCCCATCAACACCAGCCAAGGCTGAAGCTCCGGCTATCCCGGCGACACCTGTATCTGTTGGTCCTGCCGATCTGTCTCAATTGGACGATGCTGGTATCCGACAGTTCCTCTCGACCAACCCAACAGTCAAGAACATTGTTGCGGCTAACATCAAGAAGAAGCTGGAGGTGGAGAGCACCAAGCTGAAGACAGAACTAGAGTCGACGATTAAGAACGAATATGAGTCGAAAATCACGTCAGCCAGGGAACAGGCCCAGCTGATGGAGTCTAAGAAGTCGACGTTGCGCATCAACATGGCGGAAAACAAGCTCAGATCTGCGAACGCCAAGATCGGAGTTGTTGAAAAGGCAGCGTCTGAGACGCCGCAGAAGCCTGTTGTCGAGGTCTGGGAAGTGGCCAAGACGGCACAGGCACCGCCCCCTCCGGCTGCCGCGAAGGCGAATGCTGCTCGTGCTTCGATCGCCAGCGTTCCTCCATCTCCAGCACCTGCAACACCTGCACCTGCTCAAGGGACTCCAGCCCATGCCCCGGTAGCGACACCAGCTGGAGCAAAGCCAGCGCCAGCTGTTCAGCCAGTGACAAGCGGAATTCCTGCACCCAAGACAGGCAATCCATTTGCTGCTGCTAATGCTCCTGGTACCGATATTCCGAACCCATTCGCCCCCAAGACTGAAGGCGCAGCGGGTGCTAAGGAAGGACAACCTGCGGCACCGGCTCAACAAGCTCCTCAGCAGTCGGCACTTCCACAGCCAGTCAGGACTGGACTCCCCATGCCCCGTGGCGGTGGCCGTGGTGGCAGAGGCGGTACTTACACGCACCCAGGTGGACGAGCGGCGAGTGGTAACGAAGGCGGTGGTGGACGAGGTGGCCGTGGAGGACGTGGAGGAGGACGAGGTGGATTGAACCCTGTCGCCAATGATTTCCAGCCCGGAAACAAGCGACCAAGAGGTGATTCAGAGGTTGGAGGAGGAGCCAAGCGAGCTCGCGGGGCGCACTGAAGACGGGACGAGTAATGGGAGTTGGCATGTACAACAACGCAAAATACGCATCCATGTATCGCGATTTGACATTGAATGCAGGCAGACGGGTTTGGGATGAGGTACGGGTTGCAAAGGATGTTTACAGAAGCATTGTTATCTTTTTACCTATTGGGGCTCCTCTACGGACAACAAAAAAGAGAATTTCCTTATTTGTTTTTATTGATATGAAAGGGTTTATGGCTACAAAGACAAGATCGTGGAGAGAGGGTGTTGTTTTGTTCATGTATCTAATGTTTATGGGGGTTAAGATAAATGGACATGACCCTTGTTTTGGGGTATTTGTGTGTTTGACCTTGGTCTTGACTCTTCCAAGTGCTGTGCTGTGCTGTGCTGTGCTGTGCTGTGTTGACATGTGGTTGTCATCTTGAGGTGTAGTATAGTCGCAGTAAGCGTCGTTAGAAGTCACCACGATGCCAGATAATGTGGGCCGTACTACCTATGGTAGGTAAGTAGGCAAGGCAGCCAGGGCTGTGCGTGTGGTCACCATCAAGGTTTTCAAGGAGTAGTTCTAAGAGAGTAAGATAAAGTTCTTGTATATGCTCTATGCGTTGCTCTTCTAACCTTTATCCTCGGTACGTCGGATGCTGGCGATCGCGATCCTCCAAAGCCGCAACAATCCCCTCCGCCGCCTCAACAGCACTCACAGCCTCATCCACAACAACAGCATCAGCTTTCGCCCCAGAGACCTGTGGGGCTCCTCTTCCATAGTATTATTGTGCCTTTCATCGTCAACCACCACCTCAGCCCTCGCCGGTAAAGACCTTCAGTTTTACACTCTAGCTTCCAAGATCTCCGCTCACAAATACAACCAAAACAGCAGCATACCTGGAAACATTAGCAACAAGGTCTTCTGTGGTCGGTATGTGTACTTACGCCGCTGTAGCTCCAAACACTTCTGCTCGCCTCGCGTTGGTCAGTAACCCAACACTGGCCGCAAATATGATTGTGAAGAGAGCAATCAAGCCTAGCTTCAAGTCGTCAGAGTCTGTATTGTACAGAACAACAATGGCACCGATTAGCAGTAACGCTGCCAAGATGGTGCTCAGGTATGAGATGAAGGCTGATATCCTCTTGCCTGATGCGTATCCTACTGAAGGACTTGTAGCAGCCTTGTGATGATCTTTGTCCTGTTGTTGACTATAAGTAAAATAGCTTCAGTATAAACGTGTAATACTTACCCTGAATAGGAAGCCAAAGTAGTCTTGCACAAACATCGTCAGTCTGTCTGGTGGTTCTGCTGTGTGTAGAACCACCAAGTCATCGGGATCGTCGTATAGACTGGAGCTATATCCGCCTAGCATCGGCCAGTCCTTGCTCTCTTCTGGCCTTCCGTGGAAGAAGTTTATTCGAAATGCCTTGAGAGTCTTTCTATCTGGGGGCGGTATTGTAGCGAGGGTGCTCTCGAAGATCATGGCTTCTCCTGCGCGGCATAAGCATTTATTTGGGGTCAAGGTTGGATCTCATACTGTACTCTTTCAAAGTTTCTCGGATACTCTCAAGTAACTTTATTCGATCCGAGTCCTTATCATTCCTTGCCTTGTAATCTTCCCAGTTCCTCAGAGATTGTAGAGCCTCGGCACCACTCTGCTGGTCTTGGTCATCGTATTCATCTAGCTTTGCTTCCAGCTCTGCGAGTTCGCTCTGAAGTAGGAGCAGGTTTCTTGCTGCTAAGCGGTTGAATCTTTTGAATATCGTAGATGTTCCATCTCTGTCACTTGCGATGAAATTGGCGAGAGATGGGAATCCGTCCACGTGGAATCTTTGCTTTTGCGCTTCCATGCCCTTGCTAGTCCTGGGTCTGACAATGCCTCAAGTCGAGTTTGGTCGTCCTTATCTACGAAAGTCGAAAGGGCTCAGTGTGCTTATAGCTCGTGTATATCTATTGTTGCAGGCCCGGGTATTTGGGTGTATTGGTATTTCTTTTGCTGCAACTCGAAGAGATGGTATTGTTCTCCGACGCTATTGCAGTTGGCTGCTTGACACTGGTGCTGAGAATCAGGCTGTGAACACCCACCTTCACGTGCATTCATGCATGTCAAGACAGCCCAGCGAGAACGCCTTACCACATGCAGGCGCCTGATTGGCAAATAAAGGAAGCCTTGAGCAGCAGGGCTTGGCTTCACCGACGCCATCACGGTGGCTTAGTTCTCGAATGGTAGTCAATTACCCCGGCCGTCTTCCAGTTCCTCCGACTCTCCCTCTTTTAGCCCTAGGACTAACATCTACAGAGATTCAAGACCACAAGAATTGATGGAAGACTATGATTACGACGGGGCCAGATCTGGCTTATCGCTGGGTGCGGCGATTTGGCCTGGGCCGCAGTCGCACCGTTCTATCAGGGAAAACGCCCATGTATGTTCTATCTTTAGTTATACATGCCCTTAACTTTCAAAGAACTAACTCATGACTTCTTGTAGGATGCGCGCTGGGATCAAGCCTTTCAAGATCGATCACGACCCCATGGTCCGGATCACGATATGCAGACGAGCCCGCACAAACAGAACATTGTGAAAGCTGAGCAGACACGAAGGCCTTTGCCATTGATGAGTCTCGACTCTAGAGATATTCCAGGCCTTTATATCGAAAACTCCGGAAACCCCGAACCCCCCGATTTCAACGATCGGGGGGGTTTACTCGACCGAGACTTACTTAAGCCTCCGGATCGGAGAGAACCTTCGAAGGCTCGCCTCCCGCCCATCCCACCGATACGCAAGATGCCAAAGGGCCCTCAACCCAGAAAGGGAAGAAAACGATTTGCTCTTCCTCTACTTGTGGCTCGTCCCTCTGGCGCAGTCACCGAGGTCATGGCATGTCCTGACAGCGGCTCGGACGAAAACATTATATCTCTGGAGCTGGTAACTAGCTTGGGACTGAAGACAGAGCAGACCAGCTCCGGTGAGCCGAGGCAATTTACAGTTGCCAACGGGAATATCGTCACAGCAGTTGGACAAGTATCTACCAAGTGCAGATTTGCTGCTGGCACCCCTTCAAATATCACGAGTCTCGAGTGTGTTTTTCATGTCTTCAACACTCTGGCCGTTCCTTTGATCATGGGCGTCAACTTTTTACAGCAGACAGAGACCTTGAGCAAGCATAGGGATAGGCTTGTCGAGCACTCCTTTCCAGTCATGCAGGCGCTCAGGGTGAACAGTGTAGGAAGACCCAAGCGAAGTTTGATCTGCCAGCTTGACACTTACGTGGGCTGTGCTACCGTTGATACTGGGTCGGATCTGGATCTCGTCAGTCCTAAATTTGCATATTCAAGAGATTTCATGATTGAGCCCGCGTTTGAGCAAGTCGAGTTTGCAGACTGCAGCGTAGGCTGCACCTCGGGCGTTATCAAGACTTTGTTCACCGTCGGGAATGTTAATTCTCTAGGGTTTCATCCGCGCGGGGAATCGATTGACCTTGACCTCTTCGTGCTGGATAATCTTAACGCGGATATCCTTGTTGGTCAAGACACGGTCAATATGCTGGATGTCTTCAATTTGCACCACGAATCACTCATTCCTAGTATCCCTCGGCTGGGCGAGTCCGAACTCAACATCATCCGTCATATAGGACGCTTCGAGCAGGGTGTTTTAGGTTTATGGAAGAAAGTTAGGAAGGCTATGGGCGGCAATCAGCCAGGCAGTTCCGGTAAGTCCTGGAAGCGAGAGAGTTCGTGATGATTTGGGGCTGATTGCATTTTAGATGGCGTGGCTGGGGTTGAGACCCAAGCTGATGTTATCCAACGAGAAAATGCTCGGCGGGAGCGTGAGCGAGCTAGGATTGCGAAACTCCCAGGGCCAGAAAGGCAACGAGCGCAAGAGTTTGAAGACATGGTCATCCAGGCTTTTGAAAGCGGAAGACAAATGCGTCCCTCAGCTCCCCTTCACAGTCCAGCACCGCCCAACCCCCTAGGGTCTAATCTTCCAACGCCCCTCGTTTTGCCGGGCAGAAAGAGCGCAAGTTCTCCGGCACCGGCGTATTATTGCTTAGCGAAAGGGTGTCTAAGGAGCAAAGGAGAAAAAGGGTTTGAAACAAGGGAAGACATGATGCGCCATTACCAGGGCCACGGTTCACCTGGTTATGCCTGTCCCTTTTGCCCTGACCCAGAGCATACGTATATTTGGCCGGATAACTTGGTGCGGTAAGTCCACTGACCGAGAACCTTGGGACAGTTCAATACTGATAAAGGATATAGGCATGTCCACGTAGACCACATCGACAAAGACAAAAATGATCCGCTTCTTAAAGAAGTGTTGGCTCAACGGTTTGGCAATCCGAATAGAACAAGACAAGGAAGAGCACTTCCTCTTGAAGTTTTATGCCGTTCGCTCTGAGTTTTGGATGGTTCTTGAAGGCCTTTAGGAGTCAAACTGGGAATGTGAGTCGGCGATGCGGCTACTTGTTTGTGTCATGGAAGGATGCATGGGGGATGCGGGACCATCTTGACCATTATTCTTTCACAATCAATACCCTTGAACTTTTGAATTATGAGCGGCGTATTTGTCTTTAATACAGTATAAGCAAAATATTTACCACGACGACTCTTGGAAGATTGAAGTGGTAGACAAGACTGCCTTATCCCTGCTCATTGTCGGTGATCGGCGAGAATATTTGCCGACGAAAAAAAAAGTTCGGAAAAATAAACCGGGGCAGTTTTTACAGATTGACATTCAACTCCATCACAAGCACAACTTGAAGCTTCCGCCGTGGAACCGAAATTTCAACAGCAAGAGTAACCCAATAACAACGACCGAGGCAAAGAAAGAAGGAGCGCCTCTTCTCAAGGCGACCTCTTCATCATCCGATGGTCCCCCCCGCAAAGAAGCGCAAGCTTCCTACCACGACCGGCCCCGCCCCGAAACGATCCAAGAACATCTCGAGCTCCAAGAAGAAGACAAACAAGGCATCGCGTCGTGCTGTTGACGCCTCTGCTCTTGCGTGGAAGTCGGTAGGCGAGGATTTCGGCGGTCTCGAGGTGATTGAGGGCGTCGACGTGGTCAAGGATGGGGATCGGGTACAATTCTTGGTGGCAGGCGAGACGAACACGATAACCAACGACGACGAGAACGAATATGCGGACGAATCTTTTGAAGGGTTTGGCGACGACCCTTTGGAGGTCGGGGATATCGATTCCGGCGAAACTGTCAGTGGTCAAGCTGGCCTGGAGAGCGAGAAGTCTGAGGCAAAGACTACGACAAAAGAAGAAAAAGCCAGCAAGAAGAACAAAAAACAACAGCGCAAGCTGGATGCCGTCAAGAACAAAGAAGACGAGCAACTGGTCAAGACCCAGAAAGTCGTACAAAAGTCCTCTGCACGGGGGGGCAACACGTTTGACGCGCTGGCCGATGGGGAAGACCAAGAAGAAGACGTCGACGTGGCGGCCTGGGTTCCGCTAAACCTCTCTCCTCAGATTCTTTCCGCTATTGCGAAGCTTGGGTTTACGAAACCTACACTGATTCAGGAGAAGACGATCCCTGAGATTGTGGCGGGTGAGGATGTTATTGGAAAGGCGCAGACTGGTTCGGGAAAGACGTTGGCTTTTGGTATTCCTATGGTTGAGAGGTGGTTGGAGTTGTATGAGCAGGGCGTTGAAAGAACTGGACCTATGGCTGTGGTTCTTAGTCCGACGAGAGAGTTGGCTAAGCAGCTGGGTGATCATCTCAAGGCTCTTTGCGATGGTTTGTCGAATGCGCCGTATGTGTGTGTTGTTACGGGTGGATTGAGTATTCAGAAGCAGCAACGACAACTGGAGAAGGCGGATATCGTTATTGGAACGCCGGGACGATTGTGGGAGGTTCTTAGTGGAGATGCGACTCTGCAGAACACCTTTTCCAAGATCAAGTTTCTGGTTGTTGATGAGGCGGATAGATTGTTCAAGGTTGGACAGTTCAAGGAGGCTGAGGATATTATCGGTGCTCTTGATGGAAAGAGACCCAGCGATGATGCCGACAGCTCTGACGAGGAGGATGACGAAGAGGATGATGATGAGCGGAGTGCTCGACAGACGCTCGTCTTTTCGGCCACATTCGACAAGGACCTACAGACCAAGCTGGCAGGCAAGGGCAAATCTACGGGAAGCGACGAGGAGAAGATGGCATATCTGATGAAGTGCCTCAAGTTCAGAGGTGAACCCAAGTTTATCGACGTCAACCCTGTCAGTCAAATGGCGGATGGTCTAAAGGAGGGACTCATTGAGTGTGGTGCCATGGAAAAGGTGAGTTTTACCCTCACAAGATGGAGGATTATGCTGACTTTTTAGGACCTTTATCTCTACACTGTTCTCATTCTTAACCCCGGACGACGAACCCTTGTCTTTACCAATTCCATCTCGGCTGTTCGTCGTCTTACACCTCTTCTTTCGAACCTCAACATGACGGCTCTCCCTCTTCACTCGCAGATGGCACAAAAGGCACGTCTTCGGTCTCTGGAACGTTTCACAGCTGCACGAAACTCTGTCCTCATCGCCACCGACGTCGCGGCTCGTGGTCTCGATATCAAGGAGGTAGATCAGGTTCTGCACTACCATGTGCCACGATCGGCAGATACGTATATTCATCGATCGGGTCGTACGGCGCGTGGCGAGTCGAGTGGTGTTAGTGTTATTCTTTGTGCGCCTGAGGAAGTTTTGCCGACGAGAAGACTTGCGAGCAAGGTTCATGCTGAGAGGAGTTCTGGTGCTAAGAGGGAGCATTTTATTCAGACGCTTCCTGTTGATCGCAAGATGGCGTCGCGACTTAAGCCTCGAGTGGATTTGGCCAAGAAAATCGCGGATTCTGTTCTTGCAAAGGAGAAGGCTCATAGCGATGATACTTGGTTGCGCAACGCGGCTGATGAGCTTGGAGTTGAGTATGACTCTGATGATTTGGAGGCTGTTAATGCATCTGGTGGTGGTCGAGGTGGACGTGGAGGTGGTCGTCGGAGAAAGGAGCAGGTTGCTAAGGGTTTGACAAAAGCTGAGATGGGTGCTCTTCGTGCGCAGTTGAGGGAAGAGCTCTCAAGGAGAGTGAACTTGGGTGTGAGCGAGCGGTACATTACAGGCGGTAGAGTAGACGTTGGGGCATTGTTGAGAGAGGGTGAACAGGGGGGTGTCTTTTTGGGAGGTATGGATGGATTGGGGTTTGAATAGATGTAGGCGAGCATTAAAAAGTTGTTTATTTGGGTCATGACTTCGTCTTGCGTCGAATATCTATGCATGCGTCGAGTGGAGGGATGATTGTTGCTCCTAGCCATTGTGGTTTAGGTCGTTGATCAATCATTTTGATGTCGTAGTTTAGAAGGAGTGCGGCCATGATGAGTTTTAGTTCGTGAGCGACAAAGAAACGTCCGGGGCTAGAAGATATGTTAGTATACATGTTTGTTTACTGAAAGATGTACTCACCATGCATGTCGTCCATGACCAAAGGCGAGATGCGCATCACTGGTAGTAACCATCCCCAATCCCCTCGCCCTAACCCCTTCCTCATCCTTCCTCTCCCCCTCACTCTTCGCCTCCCACGCCTCCCTAACCCTCGAATATCTCCAAGGATCATACCTCATAGCACCCTCATAAATATCCTCATCATGATGCGTCCCCTGTAAATTAACAGTAACAAACGCACCCTTTGGTAACGTCCATCCATACTCTGAATTATGCAGACCCTGGGGAGAAATGACTTGTCTCTCGATGAGATTTGCTGCGAAATTACTCAGACGTTGGGATTCGCGGATTGAAGAGTCGACTCGAAGTAGAGAGGTTAGGGATTGTTTCGTCCAGCCTGTCGTCGGTTTATGCGTTTGTATCTCTTCGAGTAATGTATCGAGAATGTTTTCTGAGGGTGGTGAGGAGAGAATGTCTAGCATCCATGAGTGACCTGTTAAAACAGTCGTGTGAATAGCCGCAAAGTTGATAGGAAGTAATCGTTTCGAAATAACAACAGGATCAAGTTCAAAAGTTTTCCCCTCAGCAAGAGCAAGTCGAATATCCCAAGTAATAAAGTCCTCAGGTGGAGTCCAATCCTTCAACTCGCCTTTTTCTTTCCGTCGCATGTTTTCTAGACGTTGTTGGATAACGGGTAGTACACGACGTGATGCAGAACGCCAGTGGAGGTAATTGGGTATGGTGAGTAGACGTCCTACTATCGGGTGAAGAATCTTGGGAAAGGCGTGGAGGAGGAAACTATTCCTGACGACATCGTCTGTGAAACGAATCATTGATTGGAGAAAGATTTCATCACGACATGTATCTTTCCCGATGAGTAAACGATTCGTAACACGAGGAACGATAGCCATCCACAAATCCCAAAGATTAACCCTCGTGTAACCATCTTCTACCTTGACCGAATCTTGTACTGCGGCGTTGACTTCTTCTTCGATGGGGTTTATGAGAGAAGGTAAATGTCGAGCTAGATACTTGTGTACGACTCGACTCGCGAATGGTTCCTCTGCTAGATCTTTCCCGAGGAAGTTGTACTTTGTGTAGAGGATTTGATCATGGGCTTTTACGGCTGAGAGGACTCGATCGGGTTGATCCATCATCCAAGGGATTTGAGATCTTGGGAGTATAACATCTGGAGGACGAGAGATGGGTGCGGGCGCAATAAAAGCAAGGCCATTCTTGCCATACTATTATTGTTAGTAACCAGTATACAATTGAGAGGAGGAGAGGGAGTACTTTTTGGTAACCTTGATCAATCCAAGATTGATGTTTTGTAAAATAAGCAAAACTATTCCGAATCTTGGAAAACCATCCTTTCGATCCTAGAATTGGTATTTCGGGGGGATATTTCGGTTGAGATAATGCATCTACTATAAAAGAAGCAATGAGGAATGCAAGGCCGTAAAGAAGTAGGCGAGAAACGTCAATCGACTCCATTTTGTACAGCAACAAATTATTTACAGAAGTGAGTTAGTGGTGGAAGATGACATGGCGCAGACAAAAGATAATAAGCACACATCTTTTGGGGGCTGAGACCCGGATTACTCGGTATGTAGGAGTATGGAATGGGAAACGTGAGACGTCTCAGGACGAGCAACAATGACGAAAGATGCTGACAATTGGAAGCGCCCGTTGAGGCTTCTAGCCGAGCTTCCCACGCTAACGTTTTGATGTGAGGCAGGGGTTTAGGGATGTGGATTGAAGTGTATTCAGTGGGGGTGAGGGGGGATGTTCTCAAACAGGAGATGATGGGGAAGATAAGATGTTGGAGAGGATAAGATGATGGGAATAAGACAGGTGTTTCTATCCAGAGGTTGTCTATTGTCGTTCAATTATAAATGACAGTGTGTATCTTCATAGCTGGGGGCTATAACCAGCCCATATCTAATGCTTGACCCAATACCCCGTCCATCTCCATCCTCTACCACAAAAGAACATGCCACATCCATACATACCAAACCCCTAAACATTCCCCTCACTCTCCAAACTCTCCAAAGTAGCAGCCCTCTTCTTCCTCCCCCCAACAGTAACCAACTCAAGTCCATTCCTAATAGGTCTATCCCCCCTAAGCAAAAGCCCAATCTCACCAGGATGAAACCAATTCATCCAAACGAGCACAATCAACATAAGAAGTCCATCAAACACGAACACCCATACTTCGCTTCTCATTAAATGACCGTCGTTTCCTTCTATGAATTCGATTACTCGGAATAAACTTCTGATCCAGATTAATATTCCCGTTACGTAGAGGGTCATTAGGTATGTTTGCCAGCGGATTTCGGGGGAGAGCGATTTTGGTGTTGGGGCGAGACGCATTCGTCGGTGGAATAGGCCGTTTGTTATGATGAAGCAGCCAAAGAAGAGGAGTTGAACAAAAAGACCCCCAATAATAACATTTTGACCAATCTTTTGTAGATCTTCATTGACAGCCATTAACCCACCACCTACCACAAATTAGCATCACCTCTGATCCTCTGGATGTAAAAACGTACCTGATGATTGAAGCAGTAAAGACGCAACGTCTCCAAATACAAAAATCTTGGTCAACCAACGTCTTCGAATCAATGCATGATGTTCACCCTCTGTCAAAAGAATGATTCGTCCTAGGATCATGTAGATTGATGCTGCCATTAGTGCAGGCGCAATCAAGATCAAGACGTTTTGCATAATGTATGGTCCCATTGTCCAACATCCTGGATCTTCTCTTGCGTTTAATATTCGACCGATGTATCCGATAATCTCAGCTGCGAAGCCATCATGTCAGTATAAATGTCCTTAGTCGTGGTTCTTGGTTGGGTCGTGAACGTACCGCATCCACCCGATACCAACGCTGTTAGGTACCATGTTCGTGTCCTAAAGATTTGAAGAATGTGTAGAATTGTCGATACGGAGAAGAGAACGACGAAAACGATGTTGGCTTCTACTGAAGGCTCGAACCGATAAAATGCCCAGACGGCATCTTTATAATCGGGGTTGCAGCGGTCCATGATGTCGATGTCTTGTCACGCTCGACAGTCAACAAAGGAGGCAGCCCAAAAGAAGGGTTATAAAGTGGTTGACCCCAGATCCCATCTCATGGGCATCCTATTCCCTTTAAACAAACATCCGCCAAGATCCACATACGCGTCCGTATCTCGTATCTGTCGGACAATAAGAATTTCCCGCGCATCCCTTTAACATTTCCCATCTTTTTAAGACCGTTTTCCTTCACTTCATCTCTGCGCAGCCTCAGTTAGTGGGGCGTCATCGAACTTCAAACCCTGTCAACTCATCCTCTAGCTCCAGCTTATTCCCCAATCGCAAGGATCCCTCTCCCGCATGTAGCCTAGCGTATCCGAGTACGCGGTCCGAGCAGGTCTTTCCGAGTATTCGCTTCAAATCCGCGCTCTCTTCGCATTCCCTCCTCCACCTTGACACGGACACACCACGATGTCGGGATCCTCGTAAAGTCGGGTATTGTTCATCCATTTCCGCTCATTCTGTTTCTATTTGCCTCGTCTTCATCTTCTCGCTTTCCTGCTTGTCTTGTGCGAACCCGCGGATAGGAAGCCGATCATGTCGAGCCGAAGAACTCACACCAAGTCAAGGACTGGTTGCATAAACTGTAAGCGCCGCAAGGTAAAGGTATGTAACTGCATCATCTTCCACATTATGGCGTTGCTCCATCATCTTGCTTGCCAAGTCGCCTTGAGCCTTCACCTTGAGTGAACCCGGAGCTACCGCCAAGAGACCTGCTGACGACTGACAGTGCGATGAAGCTCGTCCTGCATGCTTCCACTGCAAAAGACATGGCGTTCCATGTAGCTTGTCAAGCTCCAATGCTACCGAATCTCCAATCGATCTCGGCTATAGTATACATTCGGCTCACCTCCCAAACCTAACACCCTCAACCCCAGGATCCATCGACAGCCCTACAGATCCCAATCTCTCTGTCAACTTGGGCCATCCCAGTCCTTCGGATCAGATGGCTCCATTCCCTCCACAGGAACTCTGGACCCGTGACTGTGAGCTCATGCACCACTACTGCACCGTAACCTCCCGCACACTATCCGTCCGCGAAGACATGATACATGTCTGGAACGTTGCTATTCCTAGGTTAGGCTATCAGAGTCCCTTTGTCATGCATGGGATACTTGCCCTTGCTGCCGCCCATAAAGCATATCTGATTCCTGCCAACCGGAGGATCTATCTACCCCTGGCCGACTATCACCAAACACTAGGTTCTGAGGGTTATCGCCATCAACTGCAAACCTTTGACTTGTCAAATTGGATGCCCGTATTTGGCTTTGCCTCTGTTGTGGTCCTGCATATGTTGACTCTCCCAACCCGTATGGAGAACCGCGCACTCGAGACTCCCCTGACCAATCTCCTCGAGCTCGCCAACCTCCTGAGAGGCATCAAGACCACTCTGCAGCCCATTATACCTCGCGTTGTGAGGACAGAGTTCGCTCCAATTGTCTATGGTGTCTGGCTTTTCGAATCTGATGAAAAGTCTGCACCGTAAGTACATCCTCACCAGTGTTGGACCGAGTTAACAACCGCCAGCTGCCCACCTCTCGACAATTCCCCTCTGCCACCAGATACATGGGACGCCCTCAAAAGACTCCGCGCTTTCCAAGAGGCTGATATCCCTTCGGGTGGTATTAGCCATTACCTCCACGCCGTCTGGCAGTTGGAAACTTCTGCAAAGCTTTTCGCTTTTGCTGGCTTGTACGCCGAGACAGGAGCAGCCATCTTCTGGCTGTACACCATTGATGACAGTATCTTTATCGATCTGAATTCCCAAAAGCCACACGCTCTCCTTCTATTTGCTTATTTCCTCGTCCATATGGCAGCCCTCGAGGGAAACTTTTGGTACTTGAGGGGTTGGGCTCGACAAATAATGATCAAGATAGAAGAGGGTCTAGTTGGTCAGCCAAAGTTCCAAGAGTTGCTGCAATGGCCCAAAGCAAGGGTTTCCGACGCCCTTGCATTGACATAGACTCAGAACGGGAATGCCATTTCGTCCATTTCGTTTGACTTGTCTGAACCATCCAAGGACGGTTACCAGGCCAAAGATGCTGTTCTCAGGCTATGATCAGAGCTCCTGATCCATGGTCGTATACTCGTTGCTCGTTGATATCAGCGGCACTGACTCCCAGCTATCTGTGGCCAAATTCTGTACCATCAGTCGGTATGCCTCTTGACGAGCCAGAGAAGGTTCCTCCGACATGGTTGAACCCGTCGACTCTCCAGTCTGGCTGGGCCCAGACTCTTCATCGCTGCCCGAAATGTCACAAAAACTCCGCTTCCGATTAGGGGAACCAGTCCTCGGCTCGGTCAAGTAATCTTCGGGCGCCGATGAGGAAGCTTCACGAGACTGCGACTGGCTTTCTGGCTCTGGGGCTGGGGTCGATTCGGGGCCATAGTAAGGGTCATGAAACGTATCTTCTGGCGAAGGCTCGGACACTCGCGACGTCTGTGACTGATGCTCGGGCTCGGTCGCCACATAGATGGTATCCTGAGTACCCATGAGAGGGCTCACAAGCTTCACGGTGGCTGTATCCGGGCGCCGAGTTGGGCTTTGAGATGTGCCTTGAGTTCTGTCATGATGAACCGCTTGTACCTCACCGATTGATGAACTTGGTGGGGGAGAATCGGCAGTGGTTTGGCTATCGTGCTGTTGATGTGGATTGTTCAACGCATATCGTTCAGCGAAAGCATGCATGATGATATCATGGTCGAATTCATCTCCGGAGCAGAGATGCCCAAACAAAGATGCAATAGAAGTTCCTGTTGCCGAGATCAGCGTCGCTCTATGGGTATGCAGAGTTATTTACCATTTCTCATCCATTCCGTGGGACTGACTGTACATGGCCAAACATCTTTGGGTCGAAATGTCTCGACAAAATGGCAAAGCTCGGGATACGAAGAATGCCTGGAGTACGGGAAGTGAATTATTTTGGGTAACTCAGCCTGGCCCGTGACATCCTCGGCGACAGCTTTCTTGGAGTTGACCAGTCTTTCTGCAAGCATCTGAACAATCTCTTGTGCTGAATGGTTGTCCAAGGACGTGATGTCCCAGTCGAGTGGGATGTTTCTGCCAGTCGATACGGCCTGTGTCAAGACCTCCTTCAATGCTTCAATCGTCTCCGTCGACAGCATATCGGATGAAAGGACACTGGAATCGGTTAGACTAGGCCAAATTGGAGGGACATAGACGAACAGGTTGACCAAAGTAGCCAAGCTGGCTTGGTCCAGAAAATCTAGCTCTGCCTCTCGTTGGAGGTCGTCGCCCCCTCCTCCGACTCCGACTTCTGCTAGATGTTGCCCAGTGGGAAGGTGGGCGATGATGGGCTGAATCGTTACCGTGGACGATCGTCGTGCTACTTCACACATCGCTCCTTTCTCGCAACTATGTATGCGAACATCCTCGTTCGGCGTCAGACACCCTTGATGTGGAGTGTTTCCGCACATATGACCTATCAAAGCTGGTGATTCAGGAGTAAGGTGGACGTCTGAGCTGAAGCGTGTTTCGGATGGTCGCGACTTGAGGGATCCATAGATGCGGAGCTTGTAGTCATCGACATGTACCTATAACGTTAATACCGCGTACAACCACATTCAATGGGACAAGTTACCTGGGACTTGAGAGCCTTGGATAGGGCTACCCAGACATCTTCATACCCGTACGTCCATGCTTGGAAGTGAAAGACTGTATCGCTGGGGTACTTGGATACTTTACGTAACAACTCGGTGATGCCTTGAGCCTTGGTCTGGAAGGGCAAATCCTCAGTGAAGGACGTATCTAGATAGATCTTGTCTAATGTCTTGAGACCTGAGGTGTACTCAACAAGGTTGGGGTTCCGGGAGATGGTGTTGACAAACCATGGTTCGCTCCGAATGTCGCCTGTGTAAAGAATGGCTTTGGAATCGTTCTCGATTACTGGTGCATGGTGAGCAAGGCATAAATGCAGTCATCAGCCAGATGGTCTTACAAAACATGACAGCTCCAGGGCAATGGTTAGCGTCAAACAAGGTCAACTGAATCTCGCAACCAGGGCGGAGCTCGATGGTCGTTGGAGTTTCCAGTGGCAGCGGTTTCTGAAGGTGATCAGGGGTGTATCAACGTGGATTGAGGCAGGGATACATACTAGCACCTTGCTGAGATGCCTGTAGGTCTGTTGCCTGGCTTCTAAGAGGCCCTTGGCATAGTTGATCCGACAGGGATAGCGCTCCAGACGAAGGAGGATCTCCCGAGTGGCAGCCGAGCAGTACACGCTGAGGCATGTTAGTGGCTTGATGCAGAAACCTATGAGATGATACGAACAATGGAGATCGAAAGCTCTCCAGACCAGCCAAGTGATCACTATGAACGTGGCTCAAGAAACAAGCAAGAGGGGGTTGAACATCTGCATTGTGGCGAAAGAAGTCGACTGAAAGAATTAGCTGACTGGCTCAGAGCGCTATGAAGACCTTTCATACTCCGTATGTCTGGAAACTCAGACACGATGCCATTGAAGGTCGACATGAGCTGCCAATGCCAACAGCTGCGGGAGTCGCTTCTGGACAACGAAGCACGTGAGACGAGGAGCAAATCTTAACAAAGACTGGAGCAATCAGACAGAACAGGTTTCACAGCGGAATGAATTGAGTTTATCATGATCAATCGTGGTTGTTGTAAGACCGAAGTCAGTGGTTGGTGAGCTTGGACCTTCATGAATCGCCAACTCCTTTGTGAGGAAGGACCGCGGCCCTGTGCGAAGAAGCTGGGTTTGCACGGTGCCTCAGGCCCCTCTTTTTGCGCAAAAATGCTCGAAGACAGGGATGAAAGGTGGGGCTTGGTACAGTGCGAAAGTCTCAATGGTGTCGGTGCTGCCTGGATCAATGGTGAACTGCTGTTCAACACCAACACAAATATCGTCGTTTTCACATATAGGTCTGGGTTGAGAACCACTTAAAAAGGACAAAAGTTCGAGTGTCTGTAACGAGCATTCGTATTGTCATAATTACAGCCTCGGCATCATCATCTCGACTGCCGCTGAGCAGCAGCTTCCTACACTCCTCATACTGCCTCTTGTCCCCAACCCAAGCACATACGACCACATCTGCCAGAAAACTCGGGATCCCGTCTGATCTCCCATCGATAACCTGGCAAGAGTTGGATTAGTAGCTAGGTCGGTGACGACTAGCGAATCCCCAATGTTGTATGTTTTTGCTGTTTACTTTTTATTGAAACGCTAAAGTACACTCTTCATTCCACGCACGCCGTGTGCATCAACAAACCTCCCTTTCCAGCTGTGATATCCAACTTCACTCCTTGTGCTACAAAGTATACATGTCCTTCTGACAGCTCGAATGCATCATCGTTCGCCTTAATCGTTGCACTTCCCCTTGTCGCAATGAGAATAGATGGACCACCTTCACCCAAAATCTCTCGCTCACCAGCACCCAGGTCTGTCGCCAACACATTGAACTCGCTCGTAGGCGGTCGGAAAATATTTGTCTTTCCCTCTTTGCTGCGTGAGTAACCCTCTGGTGGAAGAACCGTCTTCATCTTGGTTGTAGGCTCCCAGTCCAGAACCGAACAAAACTCATCCACGTTGTCGCGATCCGCTTTGGGACAGAAACCTGTGTTGAGGACATTGTCGGATCGTGCCATACACTCAATGATGTCGCCTGAAATGTATGCGTGAATGCCTCCAGCGGGAATGTAAATGACATCTCCTGGTTGGAGGAGCATGTAGTTCATGCATAGAAGCCCGACCAGCAGGCCGGGATCGGTCTTGGGGAATTGACTCTCGAGTCGGTTTGAGACTTGTGGGATGGCAGAGTTGGGACCAACAAAAGCAGAATCGGGAAGCTCCCTGATTGCTTCAAACATCTTCCTGATGTCTTCGTCCGAAGACTTGAGGATGGTCTTGACGACTTGCCGCAAGCCTTCTTCAGACAACTTCTCATCTGCCACAGTCGCACCGCCAGCAACCAGCAAGTGCCTCAAAGGCTTGCGACGTAGCACATCAACGATAGCTTCCACGGGCTTGAAACCGCAAAAAGCCTCAAATTCAGTCAATGCCAGAGCGATCTCGGGCTTGTGGTTCGAGTCGGTGAAGGAGTCGGGATCTTCCTGGTGCTTCTTGCTCGAAAACTCCTTGTTGGGGTGCACTTGTAAAGGAAGCGCCTTCGCGATAGCAAGGACCTTTGGGAGGTACGGAAGTTTCGTGTGGCCAAACTTTGCGATGACCTTTTCTCCAAGCAACTCCTTTGGATACCGGTCCAGGACATCTTGAAGATCCTCGCCTGTGCTTGCGACGTAAGAGGGCAAGACGGGATATGTACCCATCCACATCTCGGCGTAAGGCGTATTCTCATCAATGGTAAAGTTCTTCTTATCATCTCCCTCCCATCCTGGTGTCTTTGCGCATAGACGCGCTGCCAAAGAGTCGGATCCTTGTTTGCCCCATGGGTATTGGTTGCAGCCGCAACGGAGCTGGTAGAAGGGAGCTAGTGGTGTCGACATGTTGTAGGAAAATGGAAAAGATGCTGATATGGAGTTTAGAATGAGGATAAAAGTCAGGCTTCAAATACTGGAATTGAAGATGCGGGTCAGGCGTCATCCTTTCATCACTATCGTTGACGTCAGACAAGATTGATAGTCATCGAGATTGAAGAAGCCAAGACATATGAGCCTCAAGAAGAAGGCAGCGACACAAACCTGGATGCTGGCCCCCCGTTCGACTATACTCATATCTCCATTGATCCACGGGTTCATAGCGACTGAGAAACCTTGCGTCCAGACGGACGGCTCACATGAACAAGTCCTCCGCTTAAGGATAAGCTGACCATTGTCATTTCCCCAATTTCAGCGAGTTTTCCTATATTCTAACAAGTTTTATGTTCAGAGCTGGACCAGGGAACACAGCCCAAGCACTTTTCTGACCCTTGATGAGCTTCAATGGTTCCCGTCCAGGTGTCAAAGGGAACTCTCTTGGCGATCATGAACACCGGACAGAAACCCCCAATCCGGCTCCCGGAGGGTAACCTCCGGGCGCGACCCACCTTTTTCTTTCAGCGCGGACCGAAAGCAACGGCCATCCGTGGACGCTTACGAATGGAATTGCGGATTCCTCGAGCATCAGGAGAGATTCGAAATAGAAGAGTAGCTAGTATCCCTTTGTACTATTTATTTACACGGTTACGGTTTACTATATTTACATGGAATAATGCCAAATCGCTCTGTCCGGTGCTCTTGACTGTCAACAGAGTCTCCCAACGCCAACCAACAACAACAATCCGGTATGGTGTAGTGGCTAACATTTCGCGCTCTCATAACCTGAGGGAAACAAGTACCGCGGAGCCCAGGGTTCGATTCCCTGTACCGGAGTTTCTTTTTGCCCTTTGTTCTGGACCACTTCTTTTTGCCGGTGATGGTGGGTGGTGCCGCTGGCTCACAGGCACTGGGAGTACCATTGGTTGTGCTCGGTGCAGGTTCCAGACTGGCAGCAGGTTGCGCCGGTCCAGCTCTGGCCGCCGCATTGTCCCCATTGAGGAGCACACTATAAAGAGTGTTAGTTGGTGAGCTAAGAATTGTTCATGTAGGACTTACGCTTGATCCAGAGCCTGAACCAGAGCCCGAGCCAGATTCAGATCCGGAGTCGGAACCAGAGTCGGAACCAGAGTCGGAGCCTGAAGCGGGCTGGGAAGTCACTGGCGAAGCCTCGCTCTCAGCAGGCTCACTCTGCACAGGCTCGCTAGCCGCGGGCTGAGTAGCAGCAGGTTGGCTCGCAGCAGGTGCACTAGCCGCAGGTGCGCTCGCGGCAGGCTCAGTCTCAGTCTCCTCGTTGCTACCAGTGCTATCATCATCGGAAGAAGATCCACCAACAGTAATAGTCGACGTTCCACTGCTGAAGTATCCCTCAGTAGCCATGATCATGTAGTCAAAAGATCCAAGCTCAAGACCAGCCTCGGCCCAAGCGTCAAAGTGGTTGCCGGTGGTGATAGTTCCACCAACGCGCTTCTCTCGGCGGACGGACCAGTACTGCTGGAAGGTCTGTGTACCCTCGATGGATGGAGCGTTGGTGCGGGTGCTGACGTAGATGTCATAGGTTCCGCCGTCGCTCGTGACTTCGCCCTTCTTCGTGCCGCCGCTGGAGGGGTTGTACGTGCCGAACGATTCGACGACGTAGTACTCGATCAAGGGGCTCTTGGTCCAGCCGTACAGGGCGAGGTAGCTGTTGCCCTCAGGGCTGTAAGTGCCCGAGTACTCGACGGTTCTAGACGTGTCAGGATGGCTCGGAGCATAAGAGTATGGGACTTACCGTCGACCACCGGGGTTGTATCCCTTGCCGCCGACCAAGTTACCTCCGTCTCCCCAAGTTATGGTGTATTCGCCCCCGGCACCGTTAGTGTATGTCGCATCAGCACCGCCATCAGTCCACCAAGAGTAGTAGAATCTACAACACGTCAATACATGTCCATAGTTGCAGTCAATTGACTTACCCATCGTGGGTTCCGGTGGCACTTGGAGTTCCAGCTCTCTTAGACAACGGAATCGCACCAGGAGCAGACAAAGCGCCAGTAGCAAGGGTCAACCCTGCGAAAAGAAAAGAGAAAGCAACCATGTTGGAAAGAAAATGAATGGAAAGTTTTGTTAAATAAAACGAAAGGATTTAGTTTGTTAGGTTTGGAATGAAAGAATGGCACTGAAGAAACAAGAGGGGTCCAACGGGGAAACGCGCCCCTTTTACAAGACATGTTTCCCCCATAATAGCTAATATTATAGACAAGAAAGTCCATCCGATCATGAAATTCTCCGGGTTATTGCATTGACTTGGCCGGGGAGGGCACAAGAAACAGACCTGAAACATCGCGTGGTAGACCCCATCGGGCCATCGCAAATTGAAGGGGATCGCCCCACGAATTTTTCCGTCCGCTCAGGCAACGTCTTGGCTTTTCGGTAGTGTTTCCGAACGGGATAAATATGGTGCTGCCACCTGCGGCTCAGTCGATTGGACTCGTGAGCGGAGCTGAGTGTGGTGCTGAAGTGCATAGCTCGGCTACTCGGTTTTGTCGCAAGGCGTTCGGTTGGAGGTTGACATTTGACAGTTGTCGGTAGATGTGGGCCGAGAGTAACAATAAAGGATGCTATATTTCGTGCGACTTGTTTCTAATCCCATCGTTCTTTGTCTTGGCACTGTCCGATCTAGAACCTGTCACCCTTAAACTCGAGCCAGCACATACAAGGGTAGCCATTCTAGCCAATGACTGACGATACAGTTCGGTTCCTAAAGGGTATACTCGCGCCTTATATCGCTACTTGCTCATTTACTTTCTCCTTTCACGGAGACAGAGCCTGAACATTGGCGACTTTGGATATTGCTAAATCGTCTCATGTGTGAGAGGCGTCTTCTTTTAATAGCCCTTCAGAGCCCGAATTTCTTCTTCCTGGGAGGATTAAAATTTCTCCTTGTTGGTGACGATTGACAACGGTCGGAAAATACCTCGCGACATGCGGTCTTGACTATTTTTGTCGAAAAGGCAAGGTACGGCAGCGTCCAGAACCGTGTTTTACTCCAATGCCTGCATACAATCCTCAGTGAAGAGCCTGTCGTTTCTGGAAAAGGGGGGCCCGAACTTAAAATACTCCATCCGAGACGTTGAGATGATGTTTATGAGGCGTGGAACCTGCAGCATCCCACTACTCATTAGCTTGACATAGTAGTTGAAACGATACATGTCACAATAAATTCGTCGGTTCTTCGAGGCAATGAAGTCTATCTAATACTAATGGCTGAGGGTGAAGTTGACAAGAATGAGCAGGTTATACATGTTTAGATCTTGAGAGGAAATCTAACTCGGCCAATGATATCATTGCTAGGTATCCTCTGAACTACTTTCTCCAGTCAGTGAGTGGTTGGCTCTCATGGATATGGAGTCAATGGCAAGCTACTGACCTACCCTTTGACATATTTCAACTCTTGCCCTAGGTCTACATGAATAGCTATCAGGGTTGATCGAGAACGGCCGTCGACATGGTCAGTAGGTGTCAAAGTGTCGAGAAATGCCTCGGTCGCGGTCAAGGTTGCCGGTTGAGAAGAATGCCTTTCAAGTCCCATATCTAAGCCGAGTATCTCTTACTTTGGCTCTGGTAGTTTCGTCACTATCCCACGATTCGTAAAGGTGCTCGTGAACATCCTTGAGATGAGTCGGTTCTTTGTTCCAAGTTGGCAATTTCACTCATCAACAACTGCCAAAGATTTCTATAAGCATTTCTAAGACAGAAATTCCTTCTAAGCCCTCCAGACGTCCTCACTTCTTCACACCATTCAACTTTTCCGGCGGCTTCTCCCCAACATACAACAACACCCTACCAAAGTCAGTTCCCGTATAAACCAGTCATACAAATATCAACGCTCACCATGAAATCCTCCAGTAAGGCTTCCCATTCAACCTCTTACACATCCCCCTACTTCCATCATTATCAGGCGCCACATCGGCAGAGCACCACCCGTCATCAGCGAAAGCACGCGATTTTTCGCGGAATAACTTTGCGGCGAGGGTTTTGGCTAGGCCGCGGCGGCGATAGCCCTCCTAGAGGCATTGATTAGTTAACGTGAATTGTTGGAGTATTTGGGTGTTTACCTCGCAGTGAAGGCTAACCAATGAGCCATCGAAACCTAATTTGTTAGATGTGTTATGGGAGTTCTTGAGTTTTTCACATACCTAGAAATGCCCAGGATATAGGTGTTCCGTCATCAAGTTTGATCACCAAACTCGGCATCCGGCCCAAAACCTTCCTATATCCAAATTAACCTCCAACTCTCGTTTGGATCGGCGCAACTTACACTGTCCGTGGAATATTTGTCCTAGCAACAACAACTGCGCAATCATCCTCATTGGCAGTCCCCCAATTCATCCCCTCTGGTAACTCGGTTTCATCGTTAGGAATGTCTTGATATTGGAAGAGCCACTTGTCATAGGCTCCCGTTTCTCGTGGCTCAACCCGTCCCGTCTTTGAGAGTAGCGCACGTGTCGTGTCGTGAATGGTTCCCAGTAGAACTGCGCCAGGATATGCAAGTTCCTTGTTGTATCCCTTGGCGATTCCGATGGCTTCGTCTGTCAATCTTGCGAGTTGTCTCTCGTAAATGATGGTTTCCTTTGCGTCTGGTTCGCTAGACTTTTCCACTGTCGAGTACACCCACATCTGCGTATCCGGACCACCCCCGATATCGAGGTATGCCGCAGAAAACCTCTGAGGCGACTCACTCTCAAAGTCACCATGCTCAGAAACAAGAATAATCCTAGCAGTCTTTGTCAACCCACCCTCAAACTTGGTAAACTGTATCCGTCGCAACAAAGGAAGCGAATATGGCAGATTATCATCAAGAAGCTTTAACAGCCCCTCAGGAACTGTAGAGTAGACTTGGACGTATTCAGCCATGATGATAATGTCTCAGTTGAAAGTTGAAGAGGCACAGCCAGATAGTGAGGAACCGGGCATATCCGCAGCAAGGCTAAACGTCGGGTATCAAGCAGGTGACGCCTTTGTGCGGAGAAGTGAGTCAATTGGGAAGGACTTTTGCTTACGAGTCTGCGAAACAGCTCCGATAATGGAAATGGGTGAGTCAAAGGTGATGAAGCTCCATGATGCCTTCAGGCTTGCGAGTCAATGCGTCTGAGTGGGCCGTAGTGGTGTTGCCTTGGGTTTCTTTCAGTGCGAACAAGTAGACGAGGAAGTGGAAAGAAAAGCAGTGAAAGGGTTAAAAACTCCCGCAGTTTGTCTATACTATGCACAGGTTCCAGGCAAGTCTCTCCTGTTCAACATGACCATGCGTAGTCAGTGCGTATTGGATAAAGAACGTTGATGGACCGAAGCTCTCATGATAAACTCAGATGCAACTAAGCTATTGCCGCCATATTTGGCTAAAATAAGTGGGAATAACCGTGTCTGGCATATCTGACCGTCCGAGTAAGGGAAATGCTTCAGGGGTACTCCGTAGAGCTCAACACTCGAGACAAATTGAGAGTGAGGAGAGTAATAGGGTAAGGGGCCCAAGACATGAATGAACATAGCCAGTAAGAACCACGAGAAACACCAAACAAGCCTGACATTCATTGCTGTCAAGCACAGACCTCGATCAATGTCGAAGAGGTGGGCTGAATTCCTTGTCACCTGTTTACATGCGCACTCATCAAGCTACCTACCCTAGAACCTGGCCGAGATGCTTCAGTTTGACCACAAAGATTATCCATTCACCCTGAAATGAAGATCTTGAGAATTGGCTGCATGCTTTCCGTACTAGACTATATGTCGTGATTGCATCTTGCCATATGGGACGTGATCAGCCACCCTTAGTTGCTTTTTCTTTGAGAAACAAGAACCAAATTCAGCTATGCAACCTCATGTGCCAAGCTAAATCCAGCTGAAAAAATAGGTGCATAGTAAATTACCTCAAGATCCAGACTAATGAAAATAAGACTGAACATCTCCGAATACTGTACTGGAATCCCTTTCTGCAGGCTATCTCGGCTTCTCAACTGCCGTGGTGATCTCGATGCCCTTCAGCGCCCAAGTGGCGTATCACCACCCTCAGACACACAAACGCCTCGTTCTGGGCCAGACCAATGAGTCCACACCCTTTGGACCGTTGCAAAGGACATACACTCTTTTGCCACATTCTCACTCATCCCCCGTGTAGCTGAACCGGCGACGCCAACTTGGTGATCATCTGCCCATCCCCACCCAACTCCCCGAAAGGGCGCCTCACCAACTCCCCGAGAAAACACAGAGCAGACCCCCCCTCCCGTGAACTCCCCGAGAAATCCCAGTAAAATGGACACTGGAAAATGCCCCGGCCCGATCCGATCAAATCAGAATTCAACACAGCTTGAGCCGCTGCGTGAATTGTTCCTTTTTTCAACTTCACTCCAGCGTTGCGTCGACGTCGACCCACGACAACCAACACCACGCGACTCCGAGGCAGCCAGATCGAACGACCAGGGCAACAAAAATGTCAGATAATGCTGGGGATAGCGTATGTGGGTCTGAATAAGCTTAATGAACACTGCTTATGAGGTAAAATCACAGTCAAAGCCGATCCCCATCACGCGTGCAGCACGCGATGGACACTGTCGTCGACCTTTCCTGATTGCTGCGAGCATTCATCCGGTTTATCGATGACATTCAGCCGGTGATTGATGCTCAGATCGACATCATCTCGGTATCACGGCAATTCTGGTTGTCTGCCCGTCTTTCACCATCGCCGTGGCTGTCGACGCAATTGTCTAGACGGGGACACGATTACTCTTTTTTCGAGCTCAACAAGGCTTCCGATGAGCCATGCAGGGTCGCGAACATTGCCGCCGGTCGATAGCATGCCTTGATGCAGCGGAAGACAACCAATAGTGGCAAGTGGAGAGTCCAGCTCGCGATGCCGACACTATTCGCGTCCAATAAGAACCTGAGCTAATTGATGTGAAGGAGAGTTTGCAAGCCTCTGGGATTCTAAGACCATACTCAGTGGAGACGATTGTCACTGAGCTGGAAGTTGAAGAAGCAAATCCCACGTATTAGCACGAATATCTCGACAGTCGATGCAGTCGCCTCACAGGGTTGTGTGCCGTGATGCCGAGAAAGGTGTGCTGCCAAGACGCTGCAACGACGGGAGTGAGCCACACAGAGCCGCTTGATTCACAACAAGGGGAAGACGTGCTCGCGTGCAGCTGGTGGCTTCGGTGATTACCGCATTCCCGGTAAAGGCAACGGTTACCTGCGTCGCCGAGCAGCTAACGCGTGGAGGGGGGTACGTGGGCCTCGGCAGGGGAACGAGTACCAAGTACATCTGAGCTGCGAACCTCGAGCGGTCTAAAGCGAACCAAAGAGAGGGAGCCAAGAAGAGGGATGCCGGAAGTGAACTGGCGCCGGGACTCCAGGTCCACGACGCCACCAAATGCAGACTCCCTGGCACCACACCATCACTAAATCTCTTGGTTCTGGAGGCGACAAGGGTAGATCTGGGTGCCGTCTGCACCAGGTTCCGCCCCTACCCTCCCTCCTCAAAAGCACCAAAAGAAAGCAGGCGTTGTCTCTTTGACGAGGGAAGCGAGCAGGGAATCACTCAATCATTGCAGGGCTGCTTCGGATTGCAATGTGCGATTGTTGGTTCTCCGCCGAGTCTGTCGCATATTCGTCAACAACTCCAAAACTCTCGTCATGTGAGGATCGACATTTGCGACCACCACAAGCCAATAGCTTCACACTCAGTTTGTCATCACATCTGCCAAGGCATTATCGCGATGCCCAGGACGCCCAAGCCGTTGCCATGACGGGAACTTGTGCCGGGAGCTGTCTTGGCCGTGGGGGGACAAGACGGGAGGAGATGGAGGTAGCCCGAAAGTGAAGCATGCTTACATGGCTCGCTTGGCAGTTTGGGCAGCCTACCTTACGGGCCTTCTAGATCAAGTCATTTCCCACAGCCAAGCTGGACCATCGGCGCTCGTCCGACGACCCGGAGCATGGGCGGCCTGTCAGCTCCATCAACCTGCAGAAGCATGAAAAGGGGAGCTCATGAACGAGGTTGCTCCCAGCTTATGTGCCAACGAGAGTTCAGCGCAGGTGGGGATGAGACGAACATCCTCATGACGTGCTCCGGGGCTGACCGTGTCGACCAGTGTTCCTGGCTACAATAGGGTACCGATCCTATTTCGATCTCGTAACCGCAAAAGACGGGGAAAAGCCGACGTTCCAAGCTGAGAGGCGATGGCCCGTGATGATGACGGTGGACAACGCGGTCTAAGCAGAGAATCCCTTTTCGGCATGAGGCGAATGTGAAGACGGTCATTGTCGACCCAGGTTGGTGATCCGTGTGCCTGCAAAGGATCAGAAAGAGTCGAAGCGCGACACACTATGATAGAGCAATGCATCAGGGTCCATTGCGTCAGATCTAGTTTGATGGGGCCAGACGAATTGTCCCACGCCGGAAGATCGAATGCGAGTCTGGGCCATGGACGGACAATTCCCAGCGCGCTGGATACAGCGTCCATTTCGGTCTGGATCGACAAGATGGAAGATCGGCAATCCGACGTTGAGAGCTGTCGAGTCGACATGCTTTTTCCTGCACGAGTAGCTGTAGTTTATTGGGATCTAGACTCGATACATGGCCGTGACCTCAGCCTTGGGAAACTAGATGCCAAGACTAATTTGGGTGTGTGCTCACCAGAGACACATTCGAGGGATCCTCCACGCTTGACCAGGGGGTTGCATCTTCTGGCGAATGGATGACGGGGCGTATCATCTGGCGCACATGGCTGATCCAGGTAGCGAGAGTTTTCATGGGAAACAAGGGTGAGCCCATTGCGTTTCTCGAGTTGCATTGCATGGTGCCATTATGGTCAAACAAGAGTCATCGTGGGATACTGATGTCAAATCACTGCTGTGGGCTGTCGGGCTGGGCGACGAGCCGGCGGAACGTGCCCGCCAAATCTGGACTCGATAACCCAGAAAACTGGTGATGAGAGATTTTGTTCGCCATGCTCTCGGTACAGCTTCCGTGACAGAAGGGGGTGTATGGATGGTGACATTCTGGCGGGAGTATCGATCGCAGGGTTGGTGTTGTGTTGGTGGCAGCGGTGGTTGCATGGTCCTGGGGGAAGTGGGGCCGAAACACTACAGGACAGGGACCTCAAGGAAAGGCATCAGATTGCACGGGGAGTTGGGTTATGGCCCGTGATGAGGCAATGGAGATGGGAGTTGTGGTCATGGTGAAATTTGGTATGAGAGGATGGACAGATGGAGTTTCTGGGAAGTATCTAATTACCGTGTCGGGCATGAGAGCCACTTGGAAATTTCATCGTGCGGCGTGGTGCCTTCCGTCACCGACTTTGCTTGCGACTGTACCTTCCGTCGCTGACAAAACAATCTCCCCGAGAAAAGAAGGAACAATGCAGAGAAGAAAGAACTTTCGGGGAAACCAAGATGCACGCGGCCAGGGAGGAAGCTACTACCTGAACTCCCCGCTCTCCCCGTGCCTGCCCTGTCCTCGGCCTGTCGCCCCCTCAATCTCATGTCATCATTAAATGTACGGTGATGTTTTTCTCTGATAAATCTTTTCTTCAATGGTCCAATTTGATCCAATGATTTCACCGCGCGGCAAATCAGCTTTTCGTTCTTTGGCTCGTTGCAAAAAAACTCCCACGACGCGGCTTCAATCTTGGCCCGCCCCCACCAAACCGAAACGGGCCAAAGCGTCCCGCTTTAGAATGCTTCTTGATCTGCCATTGGTTTGGTGCCGATGGCGCAATCGGGGACGATATCGTCGTGCGGGTGGTCTAGCAAGGATCCATTGTTTGTCGAGTTCTCTCACGGGGAGAAAAGTTTGCTCGTGAGATTCGTCGAGTACTGGAAGAACCCTGGGAGCGTTGGTGATACCAGTGTGCGATTGCGGTTCTACAGATACCACGGGGAGCTCAAAATCTGTGTCGCTGATCCTCTCGGGGAGATTCAATCCACCATCAAAACAGCCGCGTTCAGCTTCATCATCAGCCCCACAGAGGCAACGCGAATGTGGGTGGATTTTTGGCGGAGCCGAACAATGACATGCTCAGATCCTGGCCAGCACGCAATCTCGCCGGTCGAATTTGCTAAGGGACTGGCTTGCGCCCAACTCCCCACGTCCTCCCGCCCTCTCCGCGACCAGGCTTCCCGAAGTTGACGAGTCCCACGGATCATGGCCGTTTGAAAGCAAAAGAGCTGGGGGTGTGCGAGGAAACGTCCCCAAGCCAAGGCGCACGCCGCGCGATGCTCCGAGGAGACACTCGAGCCGGTACTTTGTACACGCGGTACAGGATACAATTTGGAGGCGCCTGCAGCATGTCCCTTGTGGACATGGGCCGTCACAAGCCATGTCGCTCCCCAGGCCGGCCCTGGTGTTCGTCGATCCCTGGTCATCAGACTTCTTCCGCTGAACGGGTGTGTACTACGCACAGCTCTGGCCATTTCGTCACAATAGTACGCAAGATGGGCATGGTATCGAAACGTCCGTGGGCGTCTCCCAAAAAAGACCTGATGGAGAGGATGGGACGGAGAAGGGTCCACCGCTAGGGAGGGAGCATCCATCAACGAGCAACCATGCTCGCTTGACTCTTTCATCGACTCCATCCGGATCGCCGTGGTCGGTGGCCAGCTCTCGATCAAACTTAAATTTATACCCCGTCCTCGCCTCTTCTCAAACATCCAATCCAGCATCCTCTCATCCTCACCTCCATCTCATCCATCGGGTCGAGTCTCAGCAACGCTCGTATCCCCTCACAAGACTCTTCAGTCCTACCCTCCTGTCGACCGTTGCTTTTGGATTGGCGGTCACTAGCCCCATCCCATCCCTCCCCCCGACTCTTGTCCCATCTTGGCGACAGCCCAGCTGCTAGGTATTAGTGCCACAGCCCGACCGACCGAGCGATAGTCCGAATCGCCTGCATCCGGCTCCACGACCATCCTTCGACTCAAATAGCCACGTTCCGCCGTTGCTAATCCATCTCATCATCTCCCCGTTCTTAGAGACTTGACCTTTTCTTCAGCAATTGTCCTTTTTGTTTACTCAATTGGCATTGCTACTGTCAGACATGACGTCCTCCGCCAAGCCCAACAGGTCCATCCTGGAAAAAGTCATCGGTGCCGACCACCACGAGCCCGAGGAGAAGGCTCCATCCATCAGCAATGCCGACCCTTACGTCGAGCTTGAGCCTACCGTTGGCGAATTCTTGAGCGAGATTGCTCCTTCTGCTCATGACCTCGCCGAGTATCTCTGGAGCTTGTTTCCTTTCCTGTCATGGATCGGCAAATACAACTGGGTGTGGTTCATCGGTGACTTGATTGCTGGTGAGTAGTTTAGCTGCTCGGGGAGAATTATCCATCGCTAACCTCGACTCCCCGATAGGTGTAACTGTGGGCGCTGTTGTCGTCCCCCAGTCTATGGCTTACGCCCAGCTCGCCCAAGTCCCCGTCGAGTATGGCTTGTACTCTTCCTTTATGGGTGTCCTCATCTATTGGTTCTTTGCGACTTCCAAGGATATCACCATTGGAGTAAGTCAAAACATTCTCCCCGCACACCACAAGTGAGCCCAGCTGACCTTTATTTCCCAGCCTGTCGCTGTCATGTCTCAGGTCACAGGCAATGTTGTTCTCCATGCCGCCGATGTGATCCCTGATGTTGCGGGCCATGTTGTTGCCTCGGCCCTCGCTGTCATTGTTGGTTCCATTGTCACGTTCGTCGGCCTCGCTCGACTTGGCTGGATCGTCGAGGTCATTCCCTTGCCCTCTATCTGCGCCTTCATGACAGGCTCCGCCGTCAACATTGCCGCCGGCCAGGTTCCCAAGCTTATGGGCATCAAGGGTGTCAACACCCGTGCTGCTCCTTACCGAGTCATCATTGATACTCTCAAGGCTCTTCCCAAGACCAAGCTTGACGCCGCCCTCGGTCTGACCTCGTTGGTCATGCTCTACGGCATCCGTAGTCTTTGCTCGTTCCTCGCCAAGAAGCAGCCCCAGCGCGCCAAGCTCTACTTCTTCATCTCGACTTTACGAACAGCCTTTGTCCTCCTGCTGTACGTCGGTATCAGCGCTGGCATGAACATCAACCACAGGGATAAGCCCAGAGTCAGCGTTGTTGGAGATGTTCCTAGCGGTGAGTCCCTGCATATTTCTGCACCACGTGCTCCAAGACCCTTGTAACTAACTTGAGCTCATAGGTTTCACCCACGCTGCCGTTCCCGAGATCAACACCCGCATCATCAAGGCTTTCGCCTCGGAGCTGCCCGCCGCCGTCATCGTCGTCCTGATTGAGCATATTTCCATCTCCAAGTCCTTCGGCCGTATCAACAACTACGTCATCGACCCCTCGCAGGAGCTTGTCGCTATTGGTGTCACCAACCTGCTCGGACCCTTCCTCGGTGGCTACCCTGCTACTGGTTCCTTCTCTCGTACTGCCATCAAGTCCAAGGCTGGTGTCCGCACTCCCTTCGCTGGTGTCATCACTGCCATCGTTGTCCTTCTGGCTCTCTATGCCCTCACTGCTGTCTTCTGGTACATCCCCAACGCGGCCCTCGCTGGTGTAATCATTCACGCCGTCGGAGATGTCATCACCCCTCCCAAGGTTGTGTACCAGTTCTGGCGCGTCTCTCCCATTGAGGTGGTCATCTTCTTTGCCGGTGTCTTCGTCACTATCTTCACCACCATTGAGAATGGCATCTACACCACCGTCGCTATCTCCTTCGCTGTCGTTATCTTCCGTCTGTTCCAGACCCGTGGCCGCTTCCTTGGTGTTGTCCGCATCCGAACCATGAAGGCCAATGTTAGCAACGGAACCTCAAGCCCTGGATCCATTGCTAAGGAGGTCGCTGTTGATGAGAGCGAGAGCTCTCTCCGAGCTGGATTTCTTCCCCTCGACCACGCTGACGGTTCCAACCCTGATGTCATTGTCCGCAGCCCCTACCCTGGTGTTTTCATCTATCGTTTCGCCGAGGGCTTCAACTACCCCAACGCCTCCCGATACCTCAACCACCTTACCGAGACCATCTTTGCCGAATGCCGCCGGACCAACCCTGCCCTCCTGGGTAGACTGGGTGACCGTCCTTGGAACGATGGCGAGCCCCGCAACATCAAGATCGAGACTCACGATGAGCGCCCTATCCTCAAGGCTGTTATCTTTGACTTTTCCACTGTCAACAATGTCGATGTCACTTCTATCCAGTCTTTGATTGACGTGCGCAACCAACTTGATAAGTTTGCTGCCCCCGAGGTTGTTGACTGGCACTTTGCAAACATCGAGAACCGATGGACTAAGCGCGCCCTGGCGGCTGCTGGCTTTGGCTTCCGAACTCCCCGCGAATCGGATGGTGCTGGTCAATGGAAGGCCATCTTCAGCATTGCTGATCTCGGTGGTTCCGACAGCGCTGCCACTGCTGCCGCTCTCGACGAGAAGGCCAAGACTGCCCCTATCCGCCATGACATTGAGGCTGTTGACGATTCCATCAACAGCCAGTCTTCGGAGAAGGGTGCATCAAGGGACCCCTCTAGCTCGCGCCTGGTCGCTGTGCAGGGACTCAACCGACCTTACTTCCACCTTGACTTGCAGGAGGCTGTCGACGCTGCCATCTCCAACGCTGAGACCAAGCAGCACTAATTTCGCCAGCCTGCTTTCTACCATCTATGATTTACCATATTTAATTCTATCTTTTTATGGGCATTGAGCGGTGTTTATGTGGGGTTTATGTTTGCGATGGGGGTTTGTTCGCGGCTCATGCCTTTTGTTTTTTTTGGTTTCACGTCGCCTTTAGAAGTTGTTACGGCGATATCATGTCAATACCCCCCAATCCAGTTGGTTGTTCTGCATGGAAAGTCGATTTGGGATGTTTGTCAGCTTATACCATGCCTGTTGTAGTGTATACACATCTGTCCTGGCCCTGGTCGGCACAAGAGAATAGCAGCATAGCTAAATGATGACATAACGAGCACAAGAATACTGTCTATCTTGGAATGTGAATTGCTTAGGTGATACGAACTACGTCAGAAGATGACTGAATGGCGAGCTTGGGTAACACGGCAGCGGAGGGCGTAGTTACCGCGCGAGCGGAACGATGAGCCTTTACTGTGCGTAGTGTCGCATTGCATGGATGGATGATATGCAGATTAATCTACCTTCCTGGTTGTGTTTGTGATTATGGATTGATTGTGAAGGGAGTTTGCATTGGTGGATGAATGAGTTTGGTGTTGACGATCGCATAGCACGTGCTTGTCGGGATGGATTGCTTCATGTATTCTTTGTCGAGGCGCGGAATTAAGAATGCGATAGATAAGAGAGTAGATATGAATTATGCAATCTTTCCAGTACCTGGTTTTCGCGTCTTTAGTCAATTATCGAGGCTTGTTTGGCGGTTGACATCCAACTTCCCTGGCTGAAGCCTAGATGGTGTGTTGAGAGGTTACCTACGTTGTTAACTTATTTCTCTTATGACTTATGTACTTGATAATCGTCTTTCTCCTACGATACTCTGATGATTGTCATCTATATCGATTGCGTTACAGGCACCACCCATGTCGCGTACGCTATCATGACACCTGCGTCTGCAACTACTCATCTTGGCTTAACTCGGCTCTCGTCAATTGGCAACAATTGGCTGTCTATTTCGGAGCCGAAGGTGTTTCCAATGACCCGTCGCCATCGCTTTTATCGTAAATCTGCTTTGTCAGAAGGCGAATCTCCTGCTCGTATTCGACAATGATGGCGCGATCGACTCTCCTCTTTGGAGGTTCTGAGGGGATCAACTTAACATGACTCCAATTGGAGCACGACATGTTGCATGCAAGTGTCGTTATGGGGAAACAATCGTCGCGATGAGCGAATGAAGTCGTAGAGCGACCGAATCCCGAGGGTTATTGGTGGTCATGCTGAGGACTTGGCAGGGTGTGCTTCCCCGCCCGTTGAGATGATCTGTTCTGTGTATAAGAAGACTGCGATATCCCAGGAAGAGAACATCATCACCATCATCGTTCAACTTTGACAGTATACACAATATGGCGCCTGCTGCTGTTGAAGCCGATATTCCTGTTCACTCCAAGAGTCAGAGCCGGGAGCCGTTGAAGCTCTCGGGCGCGCTTAAGGATGTTGAGCATTTTGATGTAACTCCCGCTATTGGACGCGAGTTTCCAAAGGCGAACTTGGTTGAATGGCTTGAAGCTCCCAATTCGGATGAGTTGATCCGCGATCTCGCCATCACGAGTAAGTTCCTCCTCAGCCAATACCGTGATCACAGTCTGACCTGTTGCAGTCTCTCAACGTGGCGTCGTCTTCTTCCGCGCTCAGAATAACCTCACGAATGATCTTCAAAAGAAGCTCATCCTCCGACTTGGAGAGTTGACAGGCCGTCCAGCTAGTTCGACACTTCACATCCATCCGCTACTCAATTCGGAGCGTGAGCTTGGTGGCGACGATCTCGAAGTCAGCACCATCAGCTCTAAGCAACATGCCAAGTTTTACCGCAAGACGCAAGACAATGGTGTCGTCGTTACGAAGCGGAACAATGAGATTTGGCATTCTGATATTGCCTTTGAGCCTGCTCCTGCTGATTATACGAGTTTGAGGCTTGTTGAGTTGCCTAGTACTGGTGGTGATACGGTCTGGGCTTCCGGTTACGACGTTTATGATCACCTCAGCCCGGCGTATCAAAAGTTCCTCGAGGGTCTCACGGCGACATTTGAACAGCCCAACTTTGCCAAGGTCGCTGAACGATCAGGCTTTGAGCTATACGACAAACCACGAGGGTCCCCCGACAATGCCGGCCGCGAACTCCGTGCAATCCACCCAGTAATCCGCACAAACCCAGTAACAGGCTGGAAAAGCGTCTTCCCCATCGGCGCACATGTAGGCCACATAAACGACGTAACAGCTGAAGAAAGCGACAACCTTCTCAAGTGGTTCTATGACCTAGTTGCAAAGGACCACTCGATCCAGGTGCGGCTGCGATGGCAGAATCCGAACGATATTGCGATTTGGGATAATCGGAGTGTGTTTCACTCGGCTACTTTTGACTATGATGGGTTGGGGGATCGGTTTGGGAATAGGGTTGTTGGTGTTGGGGAGAGGCCTTATTTTGATCCGAAGAGTGCTTCGAAGAGGGAGAGTTTGGCGGCGGAGGAAAAGTGAGTTACAAGGGGAGATGTTGGGTAGTTAGCGCTCTGAACAGATGTTTATTATCGAGTATTGATATGATCTGGGGAGTAACAGAGTGATTGTACGTGAGTTGGTTGTGAGTGTAGTTGACTTGCAAGACTCAAGGACGACCTGTCTTGACTCGGCCACAAAACGACATTTCTGGGATAACTTGTGATGCTCTAATTCTAAGATGAAGTTATTGATTGGGCTTAGTCTAGTGTTCGTCAAAATATCGCTGATAGGAGTAGAGGTGACTGACTTGACACCCTATCGTGGCGTAGCTGATCTGACTGGAGGCCATGCCAAGTTATGACATGGCTCTTGTTCTAGCTCTTAGGATGGATAAAAGCAGAGTGAGAAAATTGATATGATAGAGATGGAGCACGGTTGGTCGTAAGCTATTGATCATTCGATGACATGAACATGTGCGGTGGATGTCAGTCAGGCGATGCGAACCTGGTGAGCAGAAACCGGCCAGTCTACTATCGCATCTCAACCCAGCCCGCTTAGATAGGCCAGAAAAGAGGACTTGAAGCTGGACACAAACTAGGTCCCGCTGCAGAGTGTCTCCAACCCAATTCGTCGGACAGCCATGTTTCACGGGCAACCTGGTCTGGAATAGGCTAGGAATAGACTGACTGTATCTACTTGAGATGTTTATGCCATAGCGAGTGCTTAGAATCATCGGTCGAAATTACAAATATGTCGGGGTCAGACGACAGGACGCTTTATACGGACCGTATAAAGAATGCGATGAGATTTCATCCCCTGGGAGTGTTGAGCTGAGGGGCCTCCTGGACCGAAACAACATAAGCCATCCATCTCACCATCTGCTCAGCTTTTGGGTATCAGGACATATATATGATCGAAAAGGGAGAATTTGGTTTATGCTTTGGTATTGTGAAGTAGTCGGGAGGTGACAGTCCAGTCTACATGCACAGCACAGTGACAAAGGAAATTGGACCTGGGACCATTCAGCTTCCGCGATGCAACGTGGAACTGCCGCCCTAGTGCTTTCGTGGGAATTGTATGCCAATGGGAGGTACTCAACCTTTCTGACATGGGGTTATAACAACAGTCTTTCAACAATGCCAGCTCTGCCAAGTTTCAATTCTCGAATCTGACTATGGGCTCGAACGTGTTGCTTGGATGTGAAACAGCCACCCGGTTCTTTGACGTTTGCAGAATGGAAGGATACATGAACAAGTTACCTGTGGGATCTTGTAGGGGCTTGGAACCTCTTGATGTGATTCAGTCATATAATGAGACCTCGCGATGCTTTCATTGTTTGGATAGCTTGTAGTGAACTTGGGGATCAAATTGCTGAGATTTTCCACTTGGGCTTGCTTCAAAGACATCCATAACACAGGCTAATCTATGTCTAAGTCATCCTCGCGTAAGCATCCGAGTCGAATACGCTAGACGATCACATCCCGATGCATTTCGGCGCTGATTTACCCTGGTTGCCCACTATCCGAGTGTAGTCACTGACCCGCTTCTATTGGGTCTTCCATGAATGGCGATGGAGCTGATCGATCCCTGAACATTCCTTCATGCTCCTAGGGAGGGCTCTGGAAAACTTTGCCTCTCTTCCATGCATCATGGTCCCAGCTATTTTTCGTCCCGGCTATACTTTACCCTCAGAAATTTCCAATAACCTGTAGATACTCCAAGACACTCTAACTCGGAAGACACTTTTCGTCCGCGCGGCGATGTAACGTAACTCCTGAACGGCCTCCCATCGGGAAGTGGGATGCGTACCCACGGATCTAGACAAAAAAGAGTGCTTTAATATCGATAATTAGCCTCTGACGGGCGAACGTGGCTCGTTCTGGATCTTATTCCCGGAAACATCCCTTGCTCTGCGGGTCTCGCTTGACGCGTGAGAACCCAGAGTCTGCAGGACGCCCAGCCCATAGGGCTGCCAAGTTAAGAGTCCAGTCCACCAGGAGTCGACGCGTTGTCATCATACCCTTGGTGAAAGCATGGAGGTATCTCGGCGGGTTCCCCCACGTTGTGGACGAGTTCGGAGGGTCCGGAAGAGGTTTTTTGCGAGCTAATGGTGAGATGCTTCTTTGACTTCTTGAAGTGTTCTATCGTGTACACCTTGGACAAGATCTTGATCAGCTCACCATCATCATTGATAGCTTCCACCTGAATTCTAAACTCTTGAAAAGAAGACCATCTGTTTATATCCGTCTTGATCACGGAATTGCGGCAAGGTTGCGAAAACTCCGAAGCCCCTCCCGTCCAAGCTCCCAGACCGGTCGATTGGGACGAACTGTTTTCTTGTCCTTACTGATCATCTGATAAGATTCAATCAACCATGCCCGTTTCAGAACAAATTGCTTGTCCATCTCCACTTGGCACCAGACAAGCGATCCACGGATGGTCGTGGGGTGGACCTGGACATGCCGTCTTAACCGCTTGGCCACCCACTAGATGGGTCATCGAGACTCCTTTTGGAAGAAGGAAAAGTTCTCACTCGTGGAGATGTTGCGCATCTTGCGAACGGTATACCCGGATTAGACAATCGGTTAGTTCTGGACCCAATGGTTTGCGTTTGTCTGTCAAATTAGAGTCCTGTGTTAAACAGGGATAGAGTAGAGTACCCGACAAGGCTGGCATGTCCGAGTGGGACACAGATTGATATATAATGCATACCTTCTGTCTCATCTTATCTGATCGTCCATCCCTCTCATCCAGCATCTTCTTCAGCGATCCATCAACAAGATGAGATTTAACGCCTTCCGAAACCCCATCAAAGAGGCTCCTGTTGTCGAGGAGCCGACTCGTGCCAGCAATGACGATGAAGCTGCTGCAAAGGACAAGGAGACTCTCGCTACGGACTTTGAGCAGGAAAAGTCTGATGGCGAACTTGATCAGGGTGTTCAGGCTGTGAGGGCTATGACTCAGGTTTGGACGAGGAAGCACTTGGTCATTGCATACCTTCTGTAAGTCTACCATTGTCGCCCATCTAGAATATTGCTAATGTGTGTTTTTAGTATCTGGCTCATTTCATTCATTCAGGCCTTTTCGTCTGGCATCATCAGCACCCTGACTCCCTTCGTCACCAGCAGTTTCCAATCACACTCCCTCACGGCTACAACCTCCATCGTCTCCAACCTCGTCTCAGGCCTCATCATCCTCCCTTACGCCAAGCTCATGAACCTTTGGGGTCGACCTCAATCTTTCAGTATCATGATCTTCATCGTCACCATCGGTATCATCATGATGGCTGGCTGCAACAATGTCAGGACCTATGCGGCTGCCCAGGTCTTTTACGGCGTTGGATACACGGGCATTGACTTTACGACGACCATCTTTATTGCCGATACTTCGTCGCTCAAGAGCCGAGCTTTTATGATTGCCTTTGCTTCATCGCCGTATCTCGCTACTGTTTGGGCTTATGGTCCTGCTGCTCAGCACGCATACGAGCACATTGGATTCCGCTGGGGTCTTGGTGTCTGGGCTATTGTCTACCCCGTCGTCACTCTCCCTCTTTGCGCTCTCTTCTGGCACTACCAGAACAAGGCCGTCAAGCAGGGTCTTGTCAAGCGAGAGCCCAGCAACCGCACCTTTTCCCAGTCCGTGGTTTACTACCTCAAGGAATTCGACGTTGTTGGCCTGCTGCTCATCATCACCGGTCTGTCACTGTTCCTTCTGGCTTTCTCATTGTACTCTTACCAGTCCAATACCTGGAAGTCTCCCCTAATCATCTGCTTCTTGATCTTTGGTGGACTTTTGGTCATCGCTTTTGCCGCCTGGGAGAGGTTCCTAGCTCCCACCACCTTTATCCCATGGTACCTCATCAACAACCGGACCGTCTTCTTCACCTTTACCATGGTGGCCAGTATCTACTGCGCTTGGTACATCTGGGATAGTTATTTCTACTCATTCCTGATCGTGGTCTTCCGCCAATCTATCGCCCACGCCAGTTACATCACCAACATCTACACTGTCGGCTCTTGCTTCTGTGCTCTGTGTATGGGTGTCATCATCCGTCTTAACGGTCGTCTCAAATGGCAGGCCCTCTACTTTGGTGTTCCCCTTACTGTTCTTGGAGTCGGTCTTATGATTCACTTCCGTCAGCCCGACTCTCACATTGGTTACATCGTCATGTGCCAGATTTTCATCGCTTTTGGTGGTGGTATTCTCGTCATTTGCGAACAGATGACTGTCATGGCTGTCTCCAAGCACCAGGATATTCCTGCTATCCTAGCTGTCGAGCGTATGATCGCCTCCGTCGGCGGCGCCATTGGTCTGGCTATTGCTGCTGCCATGTGGACTGGCATCTTCCCTGCCAAGCTTACAAAGTACCTCCCAGCCGATGCAATGGGAGAATTCGCCAGCATCTATGGTGATCTCACGGTTCAGTCTTCCTACCCTTGGGGATCGCCTACTCGCGACGCTATCAACAGGGCTTATGGTGATACGCAGCGACTGATGCTGATTGCGGCTACTTGCTTATACTCTATCACCATATTCTCGGTCATTATGTGGAAGAACATTAACGTGAAGAAGATTGAGCAGGTCAAGGGTCTGGTTTGGTAAGGGGTCAAGTCTGCGAGGAGTTGAGAAGGGAATTAAATTAAAGAGTGTGGATAAGCTCAGTAATAAAGACATAGAACTTGTGTGCTGTCTATGATAATATATGACCCGTCTCCGTCGCTGACAAGTGACTGTTCGACAAAGATGCATGCTACTCCCACCATCCCACGTCCTTCTCCCTCAAAGTGTTTGTCCCACAATGAACCTCTCCACCCCGAACATGATGAGACATGTAATCATCGATCAGCCAAACTGTCATATTAGCCCTAGCATACACATCCTTAACAGCCTCCTCAAGAATATCCCGACCGTCAACCACAGGACCCCAGGGCTTGGGCGTTAGGTAGTCACGTCCAAGAACCAACCCGTTGATAGACTGCGGAAAGAATGATTTGACTTGTCGTTCTCCTGGAAGAGCCCTGTTGAGACGCGGAGGATGGCCATCTGGGGTGATGGGCCAGGGATAGGTGACGTCTTTCCAGAGCGTGGGGACGCGGAGGATGTCTGACTCGGACAGGGGAACTTCTTCAAGGAGGAGATCGAGAGTATCGTTGATGAAACTCTGTGCGTAGGAGTTAACGGCGATAAAGTCTTTGTCGTTGAGTAAATCCTTGATGGCGAGATTCAGGACCTCTGGATCGATGAAGATGGTCTCATTGTCAGGTGTCATGTCCCCATCGTAACTGATGACTTTTGCATCACCATGACCATCTTTCAAAGCATTCTCCAAAAGACTAAAAGCTGAAATCGTATCGACAATGGCAATGGTAAAGCCAAGTTCGTTGTCATACGGAACGAACTGAACCACCTCGTCAACATGTCCAACAGCAAGCCATCCAACCTCGAGAATCAAAGGCTTCTGAACGCCCTGAGCCTCGAGAAACTTGATCATCGACTCTGCTGGATAGTTGTCAAAGTGCTTCCCAGTGATGACTCGACCGCTCTTGTACTCGACTCCCGCTCTGGACGTGTAAGGTGGGATGGTCTCAATGTTGCCTCCAGAATTGATCTCCTCGTGACCAAAGCCTGAACCGAGACCTGGCTGGAAACCACCGATTCCAGGGCCTCGTAGGAGAGAAAAGACTTGGCGCCCTGCTGTGCGTCCTGATTGAGCGGAACGTAGGAGGACATGGATGGAAATTGGTCCGTTGGGGCCGGGCATGCTTGCGTATCCGGGTTCGAGAAAGTCTTGGGCCCAGATGTCGTCTGTTTCGTTGAACAGCACCAAGGAGACGTCTTGATCAAGGCTATCGAGGACACCCTGCATGGAATCGATGAAGCCGGTCTGCCAAATCGAAGTGGTGACATTTCCATCGGTACTGAGGACCACTTCCGGAGCTTGTAAGTGATGATGGATGAGCACCGGGGCCTGTTTCATCACCAGGGTATCGCTTGCCGTCACGTTTCCATCCGTCACACTGAAAGTGATGTTTACAAGGCCATCCCAAATTAAAGTGTCAGTCACCAATTCTCGCCCGTCGATAGCTAGTGTGAGGCCCGCTGCAAGACTCGTCGCGTTGAAGGTGATTTGAGGGTCGACCAAGGACCAGTCTGAAGACCCGTGGCTCTGCCAGAATATTCGAACACGGTCAAGGGCGGACTTGGGAGTAGTATTGATAGAACCGATAGCATCCTGGCTTATGTTCGTGAGGGGAAGAGTCTTCACAGGAGCTGCATATTCAGGTGTGAGGAGATGGTCTCCAGATGCGTCGTTGCAGGAGGCCAGTTCAAAGTTGCTGAGAGGTTGCTTCACGAGGTCGGCGTTTGGACAGCGGTGTTGCTGATCTCCTATGTTTGGGAGAAATATCGCACCCCGGTTGGAAGTCCAGATGTGTTTGTTTGCAGCGTCGAGATGGTTGATGATGCCGTCGCGGTTGGTGTCTGCGAGGATCTGTGGGTTGAAAGTTGGCGTCGCTAAGGCAAGTCTGGCACCAAGAAGAAGGCCCAGCAGCGAATTCTGGAGAAGAAATGATAAAAACATGCTGCCTTGGAATATAAGAGTGAGTGTGTGAATGAGAAGATCAAATCGAGATGCTGATTGAGTTCGTTACCGGCACCTCGACTATTTTATATGTCATGAGAGACAGCACTTTAACGATATGTTCCACAACTTACTATCTAGCCAGCTGCGCAAATGAAATGAAATTACCAATTTAGGTCAAGTTGTAGTTAACAAGCTGCTTCGTCGAAGTACGTCAACCATGCAGGCAGTGTTGAGATGGCTGAGTCGAATCAATTGCCTAATGCGGCAATATCCATGGCCAAGACCTTCTGTGGCTATGGGGGAACGACATTACGAAGAATACGAGAGTCGCACTTTCGGGGTTTTTTAATATTGCTTACTTCAAGTCAGGAGAATAGAAGGCTTTGTATTACTTTCAAGGCAAGAAATTGTCTAACTGTTTGTTTCTATCCGTCCTGGCTGATGGAGCAGAGTATGAGCTGTTCTGTCATCTGTATTACGCACTTTCTTTCAGAGAATTAGCTGGATATGTCTAATAGACGATGCATATGGCTGCGGATTAATGATTTAAAGCAGTGAGAATCCATGAACATGAGCGCGATAAGATCACGGTACCTGGCTCCAACCTGGGGACGTATGAGGGGGTTGGGAGATTTACACCGAGTCATATGAATGGGCGGTTTCATGAACAAACAACCTTTGTAAATACTTTCATTCATCTCCTTTTACTTCCATAAGTCTGCTTGGAAGACCTTGATCTTTATTGGCTGCCCTCGATACAACTCGTTCTCGGGTTCTGAAACAGATGATGGTGATCCACTCGGAGCCAATGACTTTCTCTGTTCCAGAATTCAACTCTTGATCAATTTTATGCTCCAATCAAGGCTCTTGTGTTATTCTAATATTCCTCTTGTTTCGATGTTCCAGGTGGAGGCTAGCGTCATGGTTGGCTACTCCGTCTTGAACTGACCAGAGTCAGAGTAACCCAGGCAACATCCAACTTGACCAATTGCTAGAACATGCCAGCTAACTCAATCACTTGAAACAACACCAACCACTGAATCAGGCGATTAAGTCTCAATGCCGGATCCGCTTCCTATTTCGGGTCAACTGGCGACATGCCGTCAAAGCCGCGAGTCAGGATACCACGTGTATCAAACGCAATGCAATGCTACGGGGCTGCTAAACAAGCGGGTTGCAAATTCAGGTCGCCCCAACAAAGACTCGGACTCGCCTCAAATATACGTAAATACGTTTCGAACGCGGACGAGTTAACCCATCAGAGAGTAAAGCGCCGCGTCGGGCTTGTTCGGGGACCCTCGCACTAACATGTCAGATGAGGTCCCTGCGTTTCTTCTGATTGGTTCCTTGATCGGCGCTGGGTTGATTTCAAGTAGGTGGAGGCCGTGCCGAGGCATATGGAGCGCCGGGTGTTCCCACATTTACACCGACGAGGATCCGCTCAGGGAAGATTCGAAAAATAGTTCGAGGGTTTCTTAAATCTGAGATGACAAATTATGCTGCATCCTTGTTGATCGACTGATTTTGGGTGCTGGGGTTACGTCAGGGGGAAGATAAGAGTTTTACCACTTATATAAACTCATGGCCGTTTTCAAAGGTCTTTAGAAGTTAAACATCAAGTGGAAATCATTACAATTCAAACAAAAAAGCAACAATGGCTCTCAAGTTCAACGTCTTCCGTGGTTCCCCTGAGGGAAAAATCTTTTCCACCCCTGTTGAGCGGGATCTTCAGCCCCACGAGGTCTTTGTCGAGACGACTCACTCTGGCGTCTGTGGAACGGATAAGCTCTATCAGACAAGTGGTGTCGCGCTAGGCCACGAGGGTATTGGTATTGTTCGTGAGGTTGGCTCTGGAGTTAGCAACATCAAGGTTGGGGAGAGAGTTGGGTTTGGGTATACGCATGAGATTTGTGGGAGCTGTGATAACTGTTGCAGAGGTAGGTCTTGTCATAAGATAGAAGGATTTATCATACTGACATTGTTACAGATCTGGATCAGTACTGCAGAGAGCGCAAGATTTATGGTTTTGCAGACATCGACAATGGATCTTTCGGCACCGGCGCCGTCTGGGACGCCAAGTGTGTCGTTCCCATCCCCGACGGTATCGACTCAGTCGATGCTGCACCTCTCATGTGCGCCGGAATATCCGTCTGGACCGTTCTTACCAAGTACGGCACTCGCTGCGATGACCGCGTGGCCGTGATGGGCATCGGAGGTCTTGGACACTTGGCCATCAAGATTGCTGCTGCCATGGGATGCCAGGTTGTCGTCCTGTCTAGCTCCGAGTCGAAGAGGGAGGAGGCTATGGAGTATGGTGCTGCTGAGTACCATGTTTTCAAGTCTGGAGATGAGGCTCCGGCTGATTTCAAGCCTGTTAAGCATCTGGTTCTCTGCGGTAGTGCGAACGTTGACTACGCCAGGTATGTACACTCTGAACGGTAATGAATGATGGTTACTGACTTTAGCAGCCTGGTTCCTCTTGTGGACACTGACGGCGTCATCTACCCTCTCACAGCCAGCCTCGAAACCAACCAAGTCCCCCTAACCCAACTCTCCCTCAAAGGAATTCGAATCCAGAGCTCCCTGGTCGGTTCTCGCGACAGTGCCCGTAGGCTCCTCGAGTTTGCCGCCCGCAAGAACATTAAGCCCACAATCATGACATATCCTTTCAACGAGGAGGGTATTGAGTCGGCTCTTCATGATTTGAAGGAGGGCAAGATTAGGTATAGGGCTGTTTTGGTCAAGGAGTAAATGTTGATGAGGCGTTGAGGTGTGGAAAGATGAGGAAAAGCGATGATAGCATATTGAGATGTCGTTATGTGAATGAAATATTAGGTTTTGTGCCAACACCGTTTCGTAAAAGTATTATTCGCCGTGAATGTTTAATATCTTGTGGATGGAATGCTCAGTCTGTATTCTAGAGGTGACAACGGATGGAAAGCTAGCTAGGCTATCAAGTTTGGAATCCAGTCAATTCATTACGACTACATCAACCCATATTACTCAACTGCCAGTATGCGATATCCCCTCCTTAGCAGCATGTCGCTCTCATTCCCCTACTCCTCCTCCTCCTCCTCCTCCTCCTTCTTCTGCTTCTTCCTCTTCCTCTCCCTCTCCTCCGCCTCCAACTGGGGTCCGCAAGTTGGACAGTCAGGCCCCTCAACCCAATCGCAGTTGGAATACTCGTCACAGAAACATGCTCTTCCCTCGAGCGCCTTCTTGCACTTGTTTCGACCCGTCTCTGTCTTGTGGAGTGTCTTCATGCATCGTCGGCAGACCTGCTCGCGCCAGAAGATGACACACATGCTGGCGGTGTGTGCTTTTGAAGATGAGTTTTGTCAAGGTTGAGGAACTTGGTTTTTTTCGAGGTTGGGATGGTTAGTTGGGATTTTATCGTCGATGGTGGATTTTTGATTAATTACGGAGAGAGGGAGATAGGATCAAGTTTGGGAAAGACGAGAGGATTTTATACTTGTTTTGATATTGTGATTCAGTGAACAGTCGAGATGCTGATGATTCACTCTTCAGTTTTCATCTGACTTACTCCTCCTTGTTGTATGTTTGCAGATGAATGTTTTTCATCAGTGAATCAAAGCTCGGAAAGTAGCATGCTTGAAGAAACATTGTATGGACAGAAACTCCAAACCAGACAGCAATTCAAAGGGACGAATACTGATATAAGAACCAGAACTCCGTTTGTGAGACGATGGCTCAGCACGTTTGGTGTGACTCTGTGTCCTGGAGTACAAGTTGGCCCCGTGATGTCTTGTGTCCCCTTTCTTCAGTATATCTAGCATAAAATAGAACATGTTGGCTTTGACACGTCTTCCATGCTAGGTAGTTTGCATCTACACACATTCTGTGACAACATAAACAGTGAAACACACAACCTGTCATTAACCTCTCACATGATCCGGAGTCTGGAGAACACATCCGAAAGTCTAGAACGGAACGACCAGAAAATTCCCCGTAATTCAAAGAAGTACATGGGGATATCAACACTCATTTAGATGATTAGATAAATGTTGCTGATTGTTCTTCGGTCTATCACGTCACATTTCCGCGCAATTAACAAGTCCGATATTTATAAGCAGATGACGTCAGGTTGATAAGTATTAGACCATCTTGACAAAGACTGACCTTATAACTATAAGACGAGTTGTCTTCCCCTCAAAGAAGTTATATTCAGTTGATAGCTTCATCTACCCTCAGATTTGATATTGAAACAATCACTATGGCCTCCAAGTCTTTCTACGCCCTTGTCGCTGGCGTCGGCCCTGGAACCGGTAAGCTACCCAATCCCCACTCCACCCTCACATCATCCCCACTCATCACCTCCAAGGCCGCGCTGCAGCAGTGAGATTCGCTCAAAAGTACCCCGTCGTTCTTCTCGCCCGTCGACCCGAGAGCTATGAAGAAGCCGTAGCAGATATCAAGAAGGCGGGTGGTCAGGCGATTGGCATCACGGCCGACGTTTCCGATCCTACGAATCTCAAGAATGCTCTTGCGTCGATTGACAAGGAACTTCCTGGTAGTCGACTTGCTGCTGCTGTTTATAATGTTAACAGTGGGTTTGCTAAGAAGCCTTTTTTGGAGTTGAAGGTTGAGGATATTGATGCTAGTCTTAATGGGAGCGTGTATGTGACTCTTGAGAAGGTGGTGGTTTTGAGCTGACACTTTATAGGCGGGCATTCTTCCATTTCGCTCAAGCGACACTACCTCTCCTCCAAAAGTCTGTTCCTGACTCCGAGTATCCTCCAACCTTGATCATCACGGGAGCAACAGCTTCAATCAAGGGTTCGGCGCAGTTCGGCTCTTTCGCCGCTGGAAAGTGGGCGCTGCGAGCTCTGGGCCAGTCTCTTGCTCGCGAGTTTCACCCTCAAGGAATCCATGTTGCGCATGCGATTATTGATGGAGTCATTGATATTCCTCGTACAAAGGACTGGCAGGTTAATGATGGTGCTGAGGATGGAAAGATTAAGCCAGAGGCGGTACGTATTTTCTGTTCCGTGAGAGAGACTGTGACTGACTGTGATTAGATTGCTGAGACGTATTGGTATCTTCATACCCAGCATCGATCTGCTTTTACGCAGGAGGTTGATATCCGGCCATATGTTGAGAAGTTCTAAGACGAGGATGTAGCCAAGGTGAACAACAGATGATATAATACGACTGATGATTTTCCCTCGTTCCCCATGACTGTGTGTAGATGTTGAACCTTAGCAGCTGATACCTTCTCTCGTAATCCCGCCGAGTCTTGATTTCGTCAGTGACACCGTAGTCCGTGTGAATGAACCGAGTCTATTGGCATCAAGTCACAGACGCGGACTTCTTCCTCCGCTCAGAAAGCCACGCTCAAGTTGATTACTATTCACGCCATGGTTGAACCCCGCCTCGAATTATGACCTCGGTTGTCAATAACGCCCTAATGAGTAATGATCCAGAGTCACGACTCCAATCCGAAGTACAAAGCCTGCAAACTGCATCCTCCTTTGTCTAGTTGTTGAAATCATCCAACAAACAAAGAACCTTGCTTTCTGACAAGATGCCCTATTACCAAATCTACCACTCATATCCTCTCGATCAGGAGCAGCGACAGTCAATCGCTACCTCCATCACCGACCTGCACTGCAAAGCATTCACCACGCCCTCGTTCTTTGTCCACGTACACTTCGTTCAAGAAGATGCCAGTGCAAGCAATTACTTCTTGGCCGGCAAGCCTCACACGGCTACATCAAACCGCATCATCGGCATCGTGCGAACGTCAGCTACCCGACCAAGGAGCGCCTTTGATGAACTAGGAGCTCAAATCGAAGGAAAGTGGTACGAAGCATTGAAGATAGCTGCACCTGTTGAAAAGAAGGAGTGGAGTCAAGAGGATGAGAAGAAGAGGCTGATGAAGGTGACGTTTGTGCCTATGATTACGATTCGGGAGGGAGGTATGGCTATTCCTGAGGCAGGACAAGAGGGAGATTGGTTGAACAAGCAGGTACCATTTTTTGAGGACATGAGTAGCAAGGGAATTATGGATTTTGCAGAGTTATTGGAGGAGTTGAAGGGGAGGGATGATTTGAAGAAGCTGCTACAGCAGTAGCAGGGAGGACATGATATGCCATTTACAACGTCCAGCTCGTGAATAATAAGTCACCCAACATATCAGTACGACATATCACTCATGGGCTGTTGTTACTAGCTCGCCTAGAGCTTTCATCTCTGTCGATGAAGGCTGATGGAGGCAGTCAAGGGGTTGAAAACTACTATTCGCGTTGAGAGTGTAATTTTTCGCAAATGCATACGAGATCAATGCCGATTAAGCCGCTTATGACAATCATTTGCCGTGATGCCGCAAAACTGGCATCGGGACAAGCAACAAACCTAGGCTATCTCCGCAGACCTCGCCACTATATCTGGAAACCCTGGCATTCTCACCAGTTGGCTAACGCGACCTCGTATTCTTGAGACTCTGATTGGAGATCTGGTCCATTGTCTGTTTTTACTTTTACCAAGGAGCCAAGATGTTTGTGGAACGAAAGACTTGGTGGTAGAGAATCGGATCAAGATTTAGATACCGGAGTTATTCGATCTTGTCAATGACACTGTAGATATTTCCGACTGAGTAGCTGGATCGTATCGTCTGTAGAGAAAGCATAAGTAGTACGACCCAGGCGTGTCAATTCATCATCATTGACGCATAGACTTCCCAATCTTTCCCCTCTACACCCAGTTCCACACATTTCACACGCTCACTCCAACAACTCAACTTCCTCGCATCAAGCCTCCCAGTTCCAAAATGCCCAAGATCCTCATTCTCGGCGCAACAGGCTATCTCGGCAAAAGACTCGCCGACGTCCTCGTCCGCAGTGGCCAGCATAGAGTCTATGGTATAGCTCGCAATCAAGCCAAAGCTCAATCTCTCACCGCGGCTGAAGTCATTCCTGTTATTTGCCCCAACCCGGTCGGAGAGCCAGAGGCTTATCTCAACGCTATCCGAGAGCATCATATTGATGCTGTTGTCGATGTCGCTGGGGCTAATCAGGATTCGGAAAAGTTCCTTGGTGATGTTCAACTGATCGGTCAAGAACGTTTGAGCAGGTACAAGACTGTTGGGTTACATACTGGCCCCAAGCTTGGATTCATCTACTGCTCAGGTTCATGGTTCCAGCGAGGAACCTGTCAATGATCTCGATGTTGCTGGACGGAGTGCAAACACGCAACCACCAGCCCTCGTTGCTTGGCGTACGGATTTGGAAAACTCCATCTTGGCTGCTTCAGACACGCTCGATGTTGCCATCGTTCGTCCAGCCCTCATTTACGGCCGCGAGAGCACCATCTGGACGCCTTTCATCCTCCCTCTACTACAGGCCACCCGGATCGGTAACCAAAATACTGTAGAGATTCCTCTGCGTGCCAACGCTAAGCCGGGACTTGTTCATGTCGATGATGTGGCGACAGGGTTCAAATGCGCAATCGAAAAGCTATCTCTCATTAACGGCGGATCTACATACCCAGTCTTTGATCTAGCCACAAGCCAAGAGAGCATGCAGGGTATTTTCAATGCTCTGACTGGAGCTTGGGAGTTCAGGGGAAGGTATGAGTTGGTTGGATCAGGGGATAATCTGTTCGCAGAGGCTATGAGCACGACTATGAGAGGATCGTCTGATCGGGCGAAGCAGCTTCTTGGCTGGGAACCTACGAGGATGAATGGATTCATTGCGAATATGGATGTTTATGCTGCAGCCTTTGCCTCTCAGCATTAGATGTATTAGAAATGGGGAAAGAGGGTATATGTAACAAGTCAATTTTGTATCCATGTTCCTGAACTCCCTGCTCATTTATGTTTGGGCTGCCTTGAACCGCCATCCATCGCGGTAATCCGGCTTCACCATTTTTACTACCTCGTCTCAACTCCCGCACATGTGTCTCTAACATACCCGACCTCTGATGGCACAAGCATTCCTCTCGTGCACCTAAACCTCACCCCCAATCGCATACTTCACGATCAAGCCGCTCACACCCAACAAGGCGCCTGCTGCTGGAAGCCCAATCTGATCCACCAAGCTAAAAGGAACAAGCCACTTTGTCTCAGCTGGTAGTTGAGCAGCATGAGCCAGATACCAAGGAGCTGTCAAAGTCATCCAGGTTACAACCCAAACATAGCCCACAAGTCTATGCCACAATGGAACCTGCACGTCCTTCTTTCTCGTATCGACGCCAGTGATACGGCGGCAAAGCTCTTGAACGGAATCCTCCAACATGATGGCTAGAGCCATAGAGCCGAAGAAGGCCATGGTGGGCGCCTTGGATGGGGGCTTGTAGGAAAACAAGTCGATGGTAAGATGCATAGCGCCAGAAGCCAAGAACACGATGAGAATGTTCAGGTAGCGCTCGATGAAAGAAGGTCGGGGAAGACCTAGTAGGTCTCGACAGATGTAGTTGCTGAGTGATTTCATAGGCCATAGACAGTCTTGATGCCAAAAGGTGCTGTCATCTTGTCAGCTAGTGCACTTCACATCAGAGAGGAGTCTTACTTCCAGAATCCGCGGATGGTGTATGCATCCCACATGCTTCCAAATAGCGGCGGCCACTGATCGGTAGATGTGAGTCCAAGAAGGACAGAGAGGATAGAGAAACCTCGGTAGGGAATGTCGATGGAAACTCGAGCTGGTGCAAGTCCCGCCACAGGACCAACAGCGACACGTCCTCCCCATTGCTCAGCAGTCGCATTGAGATAGTTGAACTCTGTACCCGGACCAAAGAGTCTTTGGGCATCTTCTGGTGGCGTCTCCAACGAGGACATGTAGATGATGTCGAGGAGGAGATATTGCCATGCCATGATGAGAACCTGTCGTGTAATGTACGCGCTACGAGATGGCTTTGGCCCTTTGTAGTAGCGAGGAAACTTGTGAAGGCGTTTGACCTCCCACGGATTCCCAACGTTTCGGAGATTAAACAAGAGTCGCATCGTGAGATAAAACTTGTAAGGGAACCCATCAGAGAGTCGAAAGATATTGCCTCTGACCAGATCATCATCGTCCAACTTCTGAATAATGAGAAAATTGCAGCACTGGATCAAAACCAATACAACCCATCCCATTATAACGCCGTTGATGACAAAGCTCGTGCCCGTCTCTGCTATCAACTCGAAAAGTCGCTTGCCGATCGAGAGTATGGAGGCAGCCCAGATGTATCGCGCCATCGAGTCGAGGCCTGTTTTTGGAGTCGCAAGTATGATGAGCGCGGTAGGAACACACGCGTGAAGCAGCGAAAGGCCGCCTCTGATGAGATTGGCAGGCACTGAGACCTGATTGAGATCCTCCATGATGTCGCGATAGTGGAGGTGATGAATGATTTGGGGGCAAGAAACGGTGAGATGGAGCATTTTTCATCAAATTTGCCAGGTCGCACAGCTGCGGGTCTGTAATATATTAAACAGCTAATTAGAGACCTCTAGCTGTTGCACAAGCCCGCTAGATGGCTTATTATTCCGTGTCTCATTCGCGTTCGATAGCGAGGTGGCTTAGTGCTCACTAAGGTGCCGCATGCCCAGCCTCGTCTTACATGCGGCGAGGTTTTTTTTCTTTTTTCGTGTGGGACGTGATTGGCTTGGAGTCCGAAAGGAGATGATCCGAATACAGGGTACAGGATGGAGTATATATGCAGATATAGAAGTACAGCAAGGATTTGTTTGAGAATAGAGATCTTTCAGAATAATCTACAGCTTCGACTTTTCAGCCTTGACTTCCTGGTTCAGAGCCAAATCAGTCAAAATCTCCTCACTCCCACCTCCAACAACCATAACCCTAACATCACGACTAATCTGCTCAATCCTAGCCCCCCTCCCATTCTTAGAATATCCAAGTCCACCCATAACCTGCTGACTCTCCCTATTAACCCTCTCCAACGTCTGCCCTGCCAAGACCTTAAGATTCGCAAACTGACCACCTAACTTTGCGTGCGGGTTCGTCTTGGAAATGTAAACGAGCTGCTCCATCCATGAGTGTGCGGATTCAATGTGTCGTGCCATGGTGCTGAATTTTGCCCGGATTACTTGGTTTTGGATTAGTGGTTTTCCAAAGGTTTCTCGGTTTAGGGCGTGTTTGTAGGCGTCGTGGAGACAGACTCGGGCCATGCGGAGGGCGGTGCAGGCGAGCCAGAGACGTTCGTGGTTGAAGTCTGCATGATTAGATGTGAAAGATGAGTTTGGGTAGAGGCGCTTACTGTGCATGATGATGGGGAAGCCTTTGTTCTCTTCGCCTAGGAGGTTCGAGACGGGGACTTCCACGTTGTCAAACTCGATGTACGTGGAGCCTGGTGTTTGTTAGAGATGCCTTCCAATGGAAGTGTGTAGTATACTCACCACTGGCTTCAACACCGGAATTCTCAATCTTCTTGCATGCAACACCAGGTGCCTTGAGAGGAACAATCAACGCCGAGATGCCAAAAGTACCATCTCCTCCAGTTCTGACAGCCGCAGTACAGTAATCCGCAAAGATGCCATTCGTAATCCACTTCTTTGCGCCGTTGACAATGTACTTGTCTCCTCTTCGCTCGGCAGTCGTTGTAATGCCAGCGACATCAGAACCAGCTATTTACTGTCAGCTATTGTCATATACCAAATGCCAGCGACTTACCATCTGGTTCTGTAACGGCTAGACAGAACCTCGTCTTTCCAGAAAGAACATCAGGAAGGAATCGTCTCTTTTGCTCTGGGTTTCCGAATTGGATGACGGGTGGAAGACCGATCGAGTTGCCACATCCAAGAGCCCAGACAATTCCAAGGTATCCACATCTTGCGAGCTCATCAATCACGACGAGGTCATGGAAAGCATCCCATTCGTTAGGGGGGATGTCACCGGGGAGTCTCTGGCCTTGCAGCTGATCGAATGCTACTGGATAGGCAGCCACGGCTGTGTATCCAAGTTTTGCATGTCGTTGCTGAACCTGAAAGACGTAAGTAATTTGAGATAGGCTTGCAAAGGCAATAATACCTCTTGGGGCACGGCGCCCTTTCTCTCCCATTCATCACAGAAGGGTGCGATATGCTCATCAACATACGCTCGAACTTCCTTCTGCAAGCGCCTGTGAGATTCACCGTAGTAAGGACTTTCGCCTCTGGTGATCCAGAGAGGGTCTGCGAAGGGAATGCCAGTCATTGTTGTGGTTGAAGAAGCGCTGAATGAGGTGATTTGGGAGTATGCAGTCAAGTAGAGATGCTGCTTTATGGTATAAATACAATATTATTTCAACACCCTCACGACGTTAACCTCGGGATCTGTAAGATTGTCCACAATATATGATTCTCGGAAAGCGTGCGGTCCGCGAGCACGGTCCGTACATGATCTCCCGAGGTATGTAAATAGAGTCAACCACCACGATTTCAAAAATCATGTTTGCACTCATGAAGCTATCAACAGCATTGAATTACCTATATTCCAATGCTAATCTCTACGAGTTCTTCGCTATGAATCAATGAGCGTTCTCTTGTCCCATCCCTCCGTGATGCTTCATTGGTCCGAAGCTGTCGGTCCGCTTAATCAAGGGGTCCGCTTCTCGGTCCGAAGCCGGAGAGCAACAAACCGGGATTACATGACAATGACGTCGTCAGAAGCACGAATTCAGCTGTGGAAAATGAATAAACGAAAAGTGCTGAGCTAGATTAGGTATCTGATCTTGACCAAAGGGGCTTGTAGGCTTCCGAACAACCCAACGGAAATAACAAAGCCGCAACACAACTAAAACTGATGCCCAAGCTTCGATAACATGATAACTATTCAATAGGGATTAGAACCATGAGGAGATGGCATCGTGAAAGCTTCTTCTGAGATGGATAAAAGGCACTATCTCTTACCTCGTACTAGTCAAATGCCAAGAACAAGAGGGAGCCAACTTATGAGTGACGCTTGCAATAACACAATATAACAGCACATCAGCGATGGTAACACAACAAGGGGTTTGATATCTGACTTATACTTGCTCGCTCTCAATTGTAGATCAGATATCGATCCCTTGTTGTGTTACCATCGCTGATGTGCTGTTATGTTGTATGAGAGCAAGTATGCCATTTACCTTCTTCATGCACCCCTTATAAACGAGTCAACGGTTCCTGACTCCCTACAAAAAGTAACCCATT
>NKCJ01000218.1:0-64065 GCA_003947015.1 Fusarium sp. AF-6
TCATAAAGGAACACAGACAGAGGGACGAACAAGTCACGAGAGCTGGAGAAAGGTGGAGTTGAATACTATAAGCCCAACTCCCAGCTCCCTTTGTTCTCAACCAAGGAAGTAGTAGTAAACTAGACGAGGATATACCTTGCTGCATTTGCATTTGCATTTCTGCATCATTCATCACATCTACACTATTGGAGGACACGAAAGGAGGAGAGATGCTCACCACCATCATCATCATCACGAGTGAAAACACAAAAAAAAACTGTGTATGTAGCATCCCGAACCAGGGACGAAAAGGTCCGCCCACGTGCAAAAGAAAAGTAGGCCCTTCCCAACCGAACAAAGGCAACGATTACCTCTTCTGGGCTTGAACCAAGGCGTTGACTTCAGCCGGGCGGCGCGAGGCGAAGCCCGAGTCAGTCTCCACGGTTGTCGATCACTCCCTCAGCGCCTCTCTCTCTCTTCCCCCTCACTCGACGACGACGTGTGTTTACCCAACCACACACATTCACAGTCTCTCGCGTGTCATGGCGCGTCCTGTAGTAGCAAACGGACGGGTCAGTAAGCTTCCCGCTCCCCTCCATCCCCTGAGTCAAGTTCGCCCTCCCCTTCTCCAATGCGGTCAAGCTTTCAAACCACCCAATCCCATCTGCCGGACCTTGCCGCCCGCCTTTCACGGTGAGAAGGAGGAGGAACAAGACCAACCCAAAAGTCCCCCCGGGATGTGAGCGAGAGAGAGGCCCCCTCCGCGGGTCCGGGCGTTGACTGCCTAGGGGGGATGAGAAACGTGAAATGGTTCGTTGGTGGTGTTCCCACATGACTTGACAAGAAGAGAGGAAGGATCATCAATCAATTGAGGCAAGGTCCCCTTGACGGTTGGAGAGAAAAAAGGAGCTTGAGACATTGGTCTGCTTTCTTTGAGGCTGATCGGATATGGATTTGCTGGATCGTAAATCACTTACTGCAACGTCGACGATGTAGCAACTAGCCTCCTCATGATGATCACTCTCTCGCGTGAAACCACCAGCTCGGTTCATCCTTTACCACCCCCTGTAATGAACACAACGAGTCTGATCCTCCCCCCATCCCCATGGCCTTTGACCCCCTCTGGGAAATCCTCCGTTCAAAACAGATCATCCTCTAGATTAGGGGGGCCCGGGAAGGCGGCTCACTTCGCACATCCAATTGAACATCACGGGTCAACAACCTTGATACAAACACCGCCAGTTCAAAACACCGAAGCCATTTTGATCGATCATCTATCAGAACGCCCTGACGCATGCAGTAGTAGTAACCTTCCCCCCCATCCCCTTATCAACCCACAGCATTCCAGATTACAAGCCTCCCCCCATAAGCAGAGACGAGAGAGAGAAAAAAAAAAAACAATCCTTGGGTCCAAACCCTGCTACAGTCCAACCAAAAGCCCCCTCCTGAAACCTCTCCATGTAAATTCTTACAGCACGATTGCCAGCTCCGGCCGGTCTACCTTATCCTCATCTAGGTTCGGGTAGTATGGCACCATCGCGTCCGCCCCCTGAACATACGCATCGTTGTACAACCTCCAGTACGGCGTCCTGACCTTCCGGGCCGGATGGAACAGTCCCGCCCAGACGTAGTTGAGTACAAGGCCCGGTCCGACCGCCATACGGATCGCCTCGATAGCCTCGACGATACGGTCGATAACGTGTGGGCTGGTCTCGAAGAGGTTGGGGTACAGGAGGTTGAGGAGATGAACCATGGCGTCCTCGCACCCAAGACCAACCACGCCAAGAGCAATGTGTTTGACTACCGAGGCTGCGGTTTGACGGTGCACCTGGTCACGGTCGATCAGGGCATCCTCCAGTAGCGGCGTGACAGCGTAGACATAGTCCTTGGCCATCTCGCCAATGTACTCGAAGAGGAAAGAGAGAGACTTGAGCACACCGTTCTGCACATTGAGCTCAGGGACTCGGTACTCGTTCATCAACGCGGGGAGAACGGTGAAAGGCGCACAAGTCTCGGCCACGATACCAATGGCGACGGCTGTGTTGACACGAGACTGACGCTCCTGTACTCGAAGGTTGTTGAGTAGAGTCGCCAACACATCCTGGGGACCAATGGCCTTGGCGATGAAACCAAATGTGTTGTTGGCTGCTCGTCGAATACCCTTCTTGTGAGCCTTGAGCATGTCAAGCAGCTCGAAGCAGATTCGCATCCATTCTCGCGCGTTGACACTCTCGGGTCCACGATCCGCGATACGGCCGACCAGGTCGATGGTGTTCTCCTGAACCTTTTCGTGACGGTTTCGCAAGATGGGCGTCAGTCGTGGCAGCAGGTCCTTGATGGGTGGCTGCATCTGCGCAATACCCACCACGGTGACAATCGATCGTAGAGCACCCAGGATAGATCCAAGAACCTCGGGGTATTCTTCACCCAGGTACTCGTAGAGCACAATGCCGAGCTTGCCCATGAGGGCATCCTCGCCGCACTGCTTCATCACCATGGCGATCCGGGAGATGAGATCAGCGGCCTGTTGTCGAACCGTTGCTGACTTGTTGTTCAGTCGCCATAGGATGGTACTGACGATCTGCGGCAGATATGGCTTGCAGCGAGTTCCCAGAGCGTTGACCACAGAACCGAAGCCATTCAGCATGACTACGTCCTCAACACTCTGCTCCTGGAACGCATGAAGGATACCATCCACAAGTCGTTCCTCTAAACGCTCACCGATATCTGCCGCACCCAGGCTGGCCACAATCTTTTCCACAGTCTCCACTGTCATCTTTCGATACGCCTCGCTCTCATCCTTGAGGTTGTTGACAATCCTCTCCACGATCTCGCTGACTCCAACCTTTTGGCCGATATCAACCGTCGTCTCCACCACCTGTCGATAGTTGCGCTTGTCCAAGGCCATCCTTCGTACCCAGAAGCTCTTGAAAAACTCATCCAGGACATGCTCCTTGAGGTATCCCGCTGTCACACCATCCGTTCCAGCACACTGAGACACCACCTTGAGGACCACCTTCTTCATTTCCTCATCAGGTGATGAGAATTCACGAAGAAGAATCTCCATGATCTGACTGGTGTAGTAGTTGGCGTATTCTTCGTCCATGAGGGGGATGATGTAACCAACGGCCTTGAGGAAACCTGCAAGACCCTTGCCTCGCTGCTTGCGAGCACCAGTCCACAGCGGGTTCAAGATGTCGTCGAAACTCTCGATACCATATGGGTTAGAGGCTTCGGCCAGAGCAGCAATGGCAAGACTGGTTACCGTTCTGACCTTTGTCTGCTCATCGTTCAGGTTGGGGCCGATACATTCGACAAGTCCCTTGAGGTGTGGTAAGACTGCGCAGCCCATTAGGATAGGGATTTGCTGAACAATCTTGACACCAGTGTGACGAGCCTGCCAGGACTTCTTGCTTCGACAAACCGCTCTAAGGAATGGCAACAAAGCTGGGATACCCAGAGCAGAGGCAACGACGGCAAAAGCTCTGGCCGTCGTGTTTCTGACATACTCGTCCACATGGTCGATATCAGGTCGCATAGTGCTGATCATGGTAGCAAGACCAGCCGCCTTGCTAAGGTTCGAGATGATCTCGCGACCCTCCACTCTTGCATAGTAGTCTTGGTCGATAAGAAGTGGTTCAATAACAACCAGGATCTTGTGAACATAAGGTCGCACCAGGTCATCGAGCTTGTAAAGGATTCGATCAATGACCTTGACCAGCAGATGGCGCTCCTGGTCCTCCAGAGTCTTCTCCATGAGAAGGGGTAGAATTTGGTCAAAGAGTGGCCCGGCTCCAAACTGCCTGGCATTATCCGTGATTTGTCGAAGGGCAGTCTTTCGCATAGGAGGGGTACCGTTCTTGATCTTGAGCAGTAACCTCATGATCTTCCTCTCCTTGAGCTCCTCAACTGTCAGTGCGTTCTCGTCGGAACCATCCGTGAGCTTTCCAAAGTAGGCCATATCCTCAGCCTTGAAGAACTGAAGATCGCCAACTCCTGGAATCTCAGCTGGCATTGGCTTGCCGCTGAGTCGGACTTGCTCAGGATCCTGCATCATGAAGCCTGTTTGAGCAGCTGGAGTGGCCATGAGCTTGTGCGCTGGGGCGCGAACTGGCTCATAGCCCGGAGGAGGGTCAAGGATCTTGTAGCCCTCATTCTCGCCAGGAAGAAGAATATCGAGCTCCTCATCGCTGAGGGGTAGGTTGCGTCCAGAGATATCGGTGCCAAAGGTAGTGGGCAAAGCTGGAGCAGATGACTGGTGCACTGGTGTGGCCAGTCCTTGGTTGCCCATTGGGGTGGCCGATGGAGCCTGGTCCCATCGCGAACGTTTCTTGGGAGCTTCTGCGCCCGGCGCAGAAATAGCAGGTGCTTGATCCCATCGCGAACGCTTTGGCTTGGCCGCATCGTCCACCTCGGCCTTGTCGGTCTCCGCAGGCGCCGAAGCCACATCCCATCTCTTCTTGCGCTTTCGTCCAGCAGGGGCACCCTCAGCTGATTCCGCTTCGGCGCCCTCCTTATCTCCATCAGTGAGCATAGGCTTGGCGTCATCGTCATCCACCTTGCCTTCTTGCTTCGCCTTGATGGCTTGTAGAACGCGTTCTTCCTCCCTCTCAAGCTCGCGAGCCTCCATAATCTCGCGATAGCTAGAGCCATTCTCGCCGGCGCCATCCTTGCGATCCTTGGCAAAGGGGTCGGCGCGTGTGGGAGTCAGGGTACGGTTGAATCGGCGCTTCTGGTAATCGGTTTCGCGGTCGACGATTCGGCCGCTCTTCTCTCCCTTTCCAGCCAGGATATCATCCTCCTCCACGCCACTTCCCCGGGCGAACTCGTCAATCATGTCTCGCGACGCGGTATACTGGCCGACGAGCCGTCGCGTATTGTCAGTTCCCTCCATCTCTTCATCATCATCGCCCATCGGCAGCGACGTGTGGTATCCGGCAAATTTGTCGGGGCCATCGCGATCGTAGAGGTCATTGTCGGCGCTGTCGGTCAGCTTCTGCTTAGTATCGTCGGTTCGCTGGTTGCTGGCATCGAAGCTGCGCGACCCCTTCTTCCCGGCGGCGGCAGCGTTCCGCTCCTGCTGGAGCTTCTTGATGGTTTCGAAATCTGCGTCAGACATGTTGACTTATGACATTCGCTGCTTCATCCCGGTTCAAGAGTACAAGGGGCGCTCCCGGCGTTGTCGTCGCGCATGGAGAGTTGCTGGTGAGATGGCTAGTCGCAAAAATGTCCTGCGTTGCTCTGTTTGGGAGGCAAAAAGTAACGACTCGAGGGGGACCCGCAGTTTAGCCGCCTAAAATTGCATGTGCATTGCCTGAGGCGGACATCAAAGCCCGGCATTTACCAACATATTTCGTGTTTTGTGGTTTGTAATGATGTAAAATAAGTTACTAATGTCTTGGTATAATATTTGAACCAAGAAGTATTTTTATTCGTACTTGGTGGATTGATGAGTGGTGAACGAGAGGAAGGCACGCGACCGTTACTCTCAGATTCGCGTCTCCTAGGTAGTCCGCCAAGGTGGGTAGGAGGCATTCCCCATCAGGTATATACCGAAGATTCAAACTGGGGAAGTTTATAATCGACTTATTTCATCATAGCAGTGGTGATTTCTATGAGCAATTGATCATTTCCTAACTCTGTTGGCCTTTGGAAAAGACCGTTTCCTCCCTCAAAGGCACGTATATTTCCTCTACTTGGACCAGAGCATCAACCGCCTATCCTTCATGTCTCGGCCTGTCTCATAGTTGAAGGTGAGCTAATGAACAACACCGTGAGTTCCCTAGAGTGATGTAGATAATCAATTCAGAACAATCGCATTACCTCATTGCCAAAGCGCGTAGCCTCTTCGATCTTCTACTGTGTCCTGTTTCCCCTGGCACTTGTTCATCCTTCAACTCGACAATGGTCTCCTCCTCCTCCTTCTTCACCTTGGTTTCGGTCTCTTTGACGGAAACACGTTGTCTCTTTCTCTTGACGACTTTTTCCTCCACGGAGACCTCCTCGATCTTTACCACGGAAGCTTCTTCCTTCTTCACTGCTTGGCTCGAAAACTCCCTTAGATCAGCTGTAAAGAGGACCGAATGGGCCCAACCAGCATATTCTCCCCATAGCGCTCTAAAATGATCTCCCACAGCATCATACATGGTCTTGTTGAATGTCTTGGCCTTTGACTTGCCAAATTTGTAGTCTCGTTGAGCAATTTGCCAGACATGAGTATCGACTGGGACAGATTCACCCCATCCCAGACCCATCAAGCATACGCAATCTGCAACTTTTGGGCCGACTCCCTTCAGTGAAAGAAGTTGCTCTTGTGCTTCCTTATATGTTGCATGTTGCTCATCGGGTACTCGGGACGTATTGAAGCCTGGGTGTGCCGGATTTCGAAGGGTTTCCAACCAATTGTCCGGTTTCTCCTTGGCAACCATCCGTGCCGTCTCAGCAATATACTTGGCGCGATAGCCGAATCCAAGTTCTCTTAGATGTGCTTCCACCCGGTCACCTATCAGATCATGGGGAGTTGGAAAATCATGGAAGGCCTCATCCCCAACGTGACTAATGAGTGGACCATAGTGTTGACACAGTTTGTGAACCTAGAGACAGCGGTGAGTCAGTGAGCCAACTTGTTTGATTCAAACCCACTTACCATTTGAGATATTCGCGAAATGTTGTTGTTGCTGCTGCAGATGAAACAAATCAACGCCTCCCAAGCATCTTGACTGAGAATGCGGACACCCTTGAACTGGGGTGCTCTCTTGCGAAAGTTTGGGTCTGCCTCAGACCATTGCTCGTAAAGCGTCCCAAGATCCAGCTTTAGGCTAAAATAATGTCGCAGAAGGGCCTCAGTGTCGTCTTTTGGTGATACTTCGGACTTGATCACTGGCCAAGTGACCCGGTAATGAAGATGAGTAGAGTCCTGCTTCAGGTGAAGGATGCGCCCATGCAAAGTACATGTCCTATTGGTTTTAGAATCTCACAATATTAAAGAAGAGAAGAAGAACTGACCATTCATGATCAATCTTTCGCCATCTGAATGACTGTCCGCAGCGCAGCGTGGTGTTGATGCACAGCTCTGCTAGGGTCACCGGCAACTTGCGCCAGTCAGGAAGTTTTACAATAGACATTTATGGCAATTCAATTATGTCTGAATCTTTCTTGGTAAGACGTTTCAATACTTAAGAAAGAATTTGGCAGTGAATTGGCGAAAAGGAGATGAGTGATGGTCGTTGGTGGCGACTCACTCAGGTCCTTCAGTGGCTTGCCCCCTGAAGCCAGGCCGGCTTGCCAGGAGGTTTGGCAAGTGGTCTAGAATTCAATTGGCGCTAACCCAAAGTAGAACTAGCGCCATCTGGCAAAAAAAGCTCCAGCCTCGCGCGATGCCTACAGCTCTTTGGAACTGGAACCTCGTTGCGGCTTGAATCAACCAACTCCGCCTGCCAACCAGACAACTTCATCAATTTCAGAGACTCTTCATATTCTCTGAAGTCGCCTGTCTGTATATTCAGTATGAACGGCGACAGTTACTCTTCCCGAGGTAAGTTTATCCGCAGAGCGGGTTCCGTCTTTCGCGTCGCGTCGCTAACCCTTCTTCCTCGCAGACGGGCGCAGGGGACGAGACTATCCGGTAAGTAAAGGCATCTTCATCTCGTCATTCTGCAACCTAACGATGTTTAGTCTGCCAGAGGTGATAGGGACGATCGTCGTGACCGTCACAGGGACCGTGATCGCAGGCGCTCTCGCTCACCAGACCATCGAAGCCATCGCCGGGGCGACGGCGACGTCGACGCCTACTCTTCTAGCCGAAACCACCGAGATCGCGAGCGCGAGGATCGATACTCTGGCCGTGACAGGCGAGGCGACCGTGAATGGGACCGAGACCGGGGCTCCTCCCGTCGGGACGCTCGCCGCGACGATGACGAACGGCCGAACAGGCGAGACCGAGATCCTTATGATGACCGTCGCCGAGGTGGCAGGGAGCGTCGCGAGGAGGGATTTGGGAGACATGAGAACCGCCGGGGTGCGAGCCCTCCTCCCAAGAAGCGAGAGCCTACCCCGGACTTGACGAACATTGTGCCCATTCTAGAGCGCAAGCGTCGCCTGACCCAATGGGACATCAAGCCACCGGGTTATGACAATGTCACAGCCGAGCAGGCCAAGCTATCGGGAATGTTCCCTCTTCCTGGTGCTCCTCGGCAGCAGCCCATGGATCCCAGCAAACTCCAAGCCTTTATGAACCAACCCGGTGGACAGGTCACGAGCGCTGGCCTCAAGGCCAATAACTCTCGTCAATCGAAGCGTCTTTTGGTTTCCAAGATTCCGGCGGGCACGAGTGAGGAGGCGTTGATATCGTTCTTCAACCTCCAACTCAACGGCTTGAATGTCATTGACGCCACGGATCCTTGCATTCTGTGCCAGTTCTCCAACGACCGCTCCTTTGCTGTCTTGGAGTTCAGAGAAGCCTCGGAAGCCACTGTTGCCCTTGCTCTGGACGGTACTTCCATGGAGCCTGACGATGCGAACGGCGCCTCGAATGGAGAATCTCGTGGTCTTGAGATCCGCCGACCTCGCGACTACGTTGTGCCTGCCGTGACTGAGGAGGTCTCTTACAACCCCGACGTCGTCTCCAACGTTGTACCCGATACTATCAACAAGCTTTGCATTACCAACATTCCACCTTTCCTGGCTGAGGATCAGGTTATTGAGCTTCTCGCAGCTTTCGGAAAGCCCAAGGCGTTTGTACTTGTCAAGGATAGAGGAACGGAGGAATCCAGAGTGAGTATTGAAATTCATAACTTCTTGACTATTCTAACTAGATCATTCAGGGTATCGCTTTCGCCGAATACCAGGATCCCAGCGCCGCCAACCAGACTGCTCTTGACACTCTCAATGGCATGGATGTTGGAGGCAAGAAGCTCAAGGTCACCAAGGCTAGCATTGGTCCCACACAGGTTGCTAACTTCGACGTTGGTATCACTGCAATCAGTGGCTTGGCTTCTCAGACTGCCAACGACGTTGAAGGAAGTCGTGTACTCCAACTCCTTAACATGGTTACTGCTGAGGAACTGTTGGACAACGATGACTATGAAGGTATGTATATCATCTTGCCATGTCTTTCCTTACTAACGTTTTTTGTCAGAAATTTGCGAGGATGTCCGAGAGGAATGCTCCAAGTTTGGAAAGATCATTGACATGAAGATCCCTCGGCCTACAGGCGGCAGCAGGCAGTCCGCCGGCGTGGGTAAGATTTTTGTCAAGTACGAGAGCACCGAAGATACAACGAAGGCGCTCAAGGCTTTGGCGGGCCGGAAATTCGCTGACAGAACCGTGGTTACCACGTATTTCCCTGAGGTATGCCCTTTCAGCTCTCTGATAATGCTTCCTTCAGTACTAATAATGCATTCAGGAGAACTTTGACGTTGGTGCTTGGTAAGAATGGATCCATGGATGTTTAATAGTGGGTGAAGGGGACGAGAGGTCTTTGCAATGCAATCAACAGTCAAACTTGGCTATATACTTTGAGGTGGCAGGAGTCTTCAGTCGGTGTAAGGGTAGGGCATCAATCGAAAATGTAAAACAGAGGGCATCGCTCAGCATTGTTGAATTGAATGAATCACATAAAAACAGTCAATTGGGATAGGCAAGTATGATGTGAGTGGCTTGATATTATGAAGCAAACCATAGAATGGGAAGCAACGAAACTATATATAACTAAGTCTATCTAATGATATCGTGCAATAGAAACCTGTAGTCTGTTAGCGCTGTTGCGTTGACAGAAAAATGAAGCAGAAAAAGTCAAGAAAATGACCAGAAATCAGAAGTCCTGTTCATTCATTGAGCCCGAAGGCTCTAACATAAGAGGTACCAGAATAAAAATGTAATGTGTTCTATCATCATCGGAAGGTCGACAAAGGAAATGGGGAGACGCTGTCAAGGTGAACTTACCAAAAGGAAGAGCATTTGCATGAAGCTCCAAAGCTCATGAAGCTTGAGGTTGAACAAAAGGAAAGGAAGGTTGATGTTGAGTCGCGACGAGAAGAAAAACGCGACATATCGCCAACTCGGATCAGGGCACGTGATCAGACTCCACAAACCTGCATGCCCTGTGGCTGGGGACCCATTGTGGCGCTCATGCCACACACCGCTCCTGCCCTAACCTAAGCGAAAAATTCCAACGATCCACACAAACCGCCCTTTCTCGCAATCTCTCGAACTTTTTCCACGAAGCTCGACCAAGCCGACTACTTACCATCCGCAGCATCACCACCACAGCCGCCGCCGCCAAACAGACAAGATGGGCCGACTTCACAGCAAGGGCAAGGGCATTTCTGCCTCCGCTCTCCCCTACTCCCGCGCCGCCCCCGCGTGGTTGAAGACCACCCCCGACCAGGTCGTCGACCAGATCTGCAAGCTCGCCCGAAAGGGTGCTACCCCTTCTCAGATCGGTGTCGTCCTCCGTGACTCCCACGGCATTGCCCAGGTCAAGATTGTCACCGGTATGGAAATCCAGAGGATCGAGAAATTGAAAGGGCGTGTTGCTGACATTGACGAATAGGAAACCGAATCCTCCGAATCCTGAAGTCCAACGGTACGGTTCCCTGAAAGAGGCGATGCACATTGGTGGTGGAAATATATCTTTGGAGATTCAATCTCCTCTTATGCCTCTGTACGGTCAAGACTGACAGAGAGATTTAAACAGGCCTCGCCCCCGAGCTTCCCGAGGATCTGTACATGCTCATCAAGAAGGTAAAGTGATGCTGTCAAAAATTTTCTGTGGCTTCGATCTAACTATTTCAACAGGCTGTTGCTGTCCGCAAGCACCTTGAGCGCAACCGCAAGGACAAGGACTCCAAGTTCCGCCTCATTCTCATCGAGTCCCGAATCCACCGTCTTGCCCGCTACTACAAGACCGTCGGTATCCTGCCCCCCACCTGGAAGTACGAGTCCGCTACTGCCAGCACCATCGTCGCTTAAGCGGGTTTTTAAAACAAAATCACGAATACCGGCCAGCCTGGATGGAGGTGATGATGGTTTCCCGGGTCACGGAGTTGGGGGACAAATGATGGAAAAACTTGCATTTAGAGCCATGATGCTTATGCGCCCTGTCTGGGAGGACCTACGGCGAAGTCGAGACTGCTCAAATAGAAAGCGATTCGACCGCTGAAATGTGTATTCAATGGGGATACTCAACCCAGTGACTGATAAACTTCGAACCTGAACGCCATTTATGCCATATATATATCCCGTTCCCAAGTGATATCAGAATCGTGACCAGACGCCTAGGCATTTAAGTAGTTCCCTCTAGTTCTTTCGACTTTTGAAGAAGATATTCTCCCAATACTCGAAGAGGGTCGTTGGGCCTGGTGATATGTTAGTCGTTGTCGCAAAAGAGAGGTCACAGTACTTACTTATCCTTCGCCAGCTGTTTCATACCTTCCAGCAAGACTCCAGTAACCTTGGTGTTCAAGTATTGCCGTGTTGAATCGCCATGAGGGGGTGCCTCGGCGGGGATATTGAAACCTGGGTCTGGATGCGCAGAAGCGGCTCTAGATCCTTGCGCTGGAGTACCGGTTCTGGCAGGTACAGGACTGGGCGCATGGGCGACAGGTGCTGGAGAGGACTTCATTTTCGCGTCTATCAGCAAGGTTGATCTTTTGAGGGTTGCGGTACCAACAGTGGAGTTGGAGAAGAGCAAGGTAGGTAGTAGGAGTGAATGGGTTGCGTCGAATATGTAGTCCTTCGGGTCGCAACTACAGTGAACAGCTAACACCAAGAGGAGCAAAGACTCACAGCAGGTTGATCGGCTGGCGCATCAGACATGACAATATCCTTCTGCAGAGCTTCTGCTTGCACAGCATGCGCGGGGAGCCCGTTGGTAGCGCCAGAGTCCAACGAGGCTGCGACCTGAGGAACTTCGGTGGTTGTTTCGGGTTTTTGAGCTTCTTCGGCCATCTTGGATAGTTCCAGGGAGTTGCAAATATCTTTTTTTACTTGATTAGACGTAAGAGGAGCTCCTGAGTAGTCGGGCAGCGGGATGGCTGATGGGCGAAGGTTGAATCGCGCCGGTTGATTGTCGGGCACCCATGGCGCTTTACAGGAAGGCACGGTGTCAGGTGACTTCGTGTTTGATCGTCTTGCCAAGTGACGTGTCTGCCTTGGTCACTCGCGTCCATCGACTTCAAAGCATCGGCAATTCATACCAAAAACGGCATTTACCTCTCGAAGCTTGAGATTTTCAAATGTAAATTATGGATGCCTTTGTGACGAGGTTGCCAAGGCCTCAGAGTGAGCGTAGCACTCCTGCTCGCTCCACCCCCTTAAACGAACCAGACGAAGACAGACCTTCAAAGCGACCAAAAAGAGAGATCCCAGATTCAGACTCAGATGGCTCTTGTCATTCTCAAGACGAAATTATTTCAAGCAAAAAGTCTACCAAGAAGGACCCTGACAGGGACAAGGATCAAGATGTTGGCAGCCCCCAGCTCACTGACTTTGAGAATGCGATGGCACCCACCGAGGGGGGGACAAAGGCCATCGAGGAGTACGAGGCGATCAAGTCATCACAAGCAAGTGCCGAAGATGAAAACACCACGGAGAAAGCACAACCTCGGTGGGTAAAGGGTAGAAGCTCCATCTATTTGGATGCCTTCAACCTTGCCCTTGACACCGTTTTAGAAGAGGAGTCTCATCTCTTTGATGACAAAGAAAATGAGGTCTTCAAACAGTGGCGAGGTCTGGACTATGAAGCTCAATATCTGTGCGTTCACTCCTTGATGAGGGTCTTGAGCATTCGCTTACCATGCTCAGTTATGTTCGACTATTTCTGAGAAAGACGGCGTGGTGGCATCGCCATGGTCGTCTTGGCTATCACAACGATATATCTGACCTTGAAGCTGCGATAGACGTTCTACAGTCATCTCGATCATTGCCCAGTGGTACCGCTCTTTCCACAAACAACGTCGATGGCATTGAGCTTGAAGAATCGGGGCTTGGGGAGTGCTTCACATTTGCAGATGCATCCGAAGACCACATCAAGTCTTTGGGAGAGGCTGCCACTCTGTTGAGTCTGGACGAGTTGAAGGCTCTGTCGAAAGAAGCCAAGTTTCAAGGGCGCACGAAAACAGAGCTCATTCGTTCTCTTGTACGGATGAGCCATCAACAAACTGGACTGATGTCCTTGAGCCTCAGTAGGCACAACAGTCGTGAGTCGATAACTTCTGAAGACCAGGAGAACAAATATCCAAAAGCCGCCTCCAAAGTGAGATTACGACGAGAAGACTCGAATCGTGATCAGCATTTCTTGGCAAAGATTCTTGCCATTTTGGGCCCCTGCATTCGGTTGTCACCGCCAGTGTTTAAGCTATTTGAGCGTGTCCATCTAGTCTTTTACAGGTCAACCGAATGGACAGAGAAGTCTCTCACGACCATCATTCTTGCCAAGATCGCACGGCGTCATTACCCCGAGTACATCGTTTGTCGAAGCTCGACAATATTTGCATCGCGGGTGCATCTACTGGAGTATGAAAGCGGTATCCGTTTAGAAGCCGAAGTCGACAGCATCATGGAATTCAACGGACCACCTGGAGAAGAGGGTCACAAGAAGATACTCGCAATATTTGAAAAGATCTACCCTCGGTGGAGGACCCTGGTCGAAGAGGAACGACGCAAAGAACAGACTGTATACGACATGGGCGAGGGGGCTTACTTGAGGCGGTTCACGCCAGGCCACTCCTATACGAGAATCGTTCACAAAGCTGCCCCCATCTTCGGGAAACTCAAAGAGCATCTCAGGGAACATGAGTTACTCAGTGAACTTCTGGATCAACGCCTGTTCCAAATGGCTAGGCGAGGTGGATGGTATCAGCGCAAGGCTCTACTGGAAGAGCATTACATGCCCACACTGGACCCGAACCCCACGACTACAGACGTCGAGCAACAGAAGAAGCACTGGAAGAGAATTGCAGTGGCCACTTGCGAGGCTGGGCTCCAAGACCCAGATTGCCATCTGATATTCCATTACGATCTCCAGAAACGGCTGGTCAAGCTGGAGAAGAAACTGCGGATTCCCCGTCGGTTACAACACGACTTTGGCCATGTCAACCTCGAGAAGCCTGTGGAGCATACCGTTGAAGGAGTCCAGCTCAAAAGGGATGTTCCTACCAAGGTCGGTCGTCAGACTGTCTGGCTCGATGAGCTCGACTCCCAAGAAGAGTGCAGTGTCGAGGAAATGTGCTTGAGTCATTACCGGGCACAGGGATGGAAGGGATATCACGCTGAGGGTGGCATCATCCGCACTCTCTTTGCATACCTCTTTTACGACATAATATTCCTCTACGTCCCCAATGTATTTCAGACAGCATACCAAATGTGCCCTCTGGACCTACACACGGATGCCTTCTACCCAGCCCGGGCATCAGAGATCAACCACAGACTGGTTGAAATTACCAATGGAGAAGGACCACGGCTCCTTCGCCAAGTCTGGGAGAAGGAAAGCGAGAAGAGGACGAGCGTGGTGGGTCTCAATTGGGATTTTGACATTGAAGACCTCGTGGAGCTGGTGGAATGCTTCGAGGGCAGTGCACTCGCAGCCGTGTGCAAGGTCATGGCTCAAGAGTACCGGCAGAGGGGTGGTGGTATCCCCGACCTGATTCTGTGGCGGACCAGAGACACGCCGGGGGACGGCGGCGACGGGCCGGCAAAGTCAAAAGGAGAAGTCATGTTCTCGGAGGTCAAGAGCGCCAACGACAGGTTGAGTGATACTCAACGGCTCTGGATCCATGTGCTCACGGGGGCAGGGGTCAAGGTTGCGCTCTGCAACGCCGTGGCGAAAGAGGTGAGGGAGGTGGATTAGTTCCCGATCCCAGGACTCTTGCATACAATACCTACATACATACACACATACAGGGCCTACAAACGCGAAGGATGGTTTGGTGATCTTGCATCACATATAGAGAACAGTTGCGAGGGGCTCAAGGTGACAGGCGGCCCTGCAATTCCACCGTGCATTCACGTCCACTTTAGCTACGGGGGTCAACTCAATCTTTGGACGAGAAGAAGCTATATCGGGATACGAAAGACTAGGCCGTCCACAAGGTTGCAGATGTCCCAAGGCAGACTTCTCGAACCGACAAGGAGGCCAGAGCCAAAATTAGCAACGCCGAAGCAGTTTAGAAACGAGTCGACGGGCCCATGTTCCACCCAGCAGCCTGGTCGCAACGTTCTCAAACCCGTTTCTAATCTCAGTCTCAGGGCTAAGGAGGTCCTCGTCGGTTTCAGATAGGCGGGAGGCGTTGGCGTGGGAAGCTCGTCTGGTGGTGGCCAATGGAAGCGGTGGAAGGGGGGCGCGCCAGAGACGGTGTGATGCGCAGGGTTATCACATCACCACATGCGCATCTCGTCACTGGCGCCCTCTGCCGGTTGGACGCAGTCGTTGGTGATGTGGGCGGTCTCCAGCCTCTGAAGGGGGGGCAGAGAGGTCACACACACACAGACGCACACGCACTGAGAATGCCACGAGAGAGAGCGGGAGAGGGAGGACAACAGAGCACGCGGGGTACCTAGCTTGAAAAACAGTGCTACCACTTGGGCCCGTGCCGTGGGTGACGGGCCATGATGTTCCAAAGCCACGGGCAGCATCGATGTGACGATCGAGAGAGATAATCGACCGGGACAAGACGATGAACAGGCCACGCCAAGTTGTGGACGAGATGACAACCTCGACATGTCTTTGATGTGGCACAATGGGCCAACCAGGTCTTGACAAGGCGGATATTCACTCACTCAGAGTCAAGATTCATGTCCTGCTCACCTGGGTGACAAGAGTTGTATGGAAACAGCCTAGCAACCAGCAGGTTAGCGCGCTGCATCCTCTTGCAGTAGCTGGGTAGCATGCGCGAAACGAAGCGAGGAGACTGGAAACGAGGAGGGAGCGAGAGGGACCACCTGAAGCCGACACGACACGACTTGACACGACAGTCTCTGTTCCTCAGAGACTGAGGGAGAGAGAGAGGCATAGAGAGACAAACGACGCTTCTGCATCTGTCCCAAATGCTCACAATCGTCGACCCACATACCCGGGCGCTTAGCACGCCGCCAATCACGCAGCCTCCGGACCCGTGGTGGGTGATGAGCTCGCCCGCAGCAACCAATGGGACGCTCCGCCCGCCTCCTGGCGCTTACAGGCAGGGCCGGCCCCAGGGCAAGGGCCATGCTTTTTTTCTGGGGTCCCGCCGCCGGACCAGGGTGCTGGGTCCGCGCCGTCGACGAAAGGCACTCACTCGCACGCCGCTTTTACAGAGAGAAGAGGGAAACACCACCTACCCATGTGCTTGGGGCTGGGGCTGGGATGATGGGCGCCCGGCGCCCGGACTAGTCAAGGGGGGGTGCCGGCAGAGTGGAAACGACGATTTGGAAGGATTTCTTGAGGCCCTGGGCAAGGTTTTGGTTCCGTGGAAGCAAAGATCCCATGGGGGGGGAAGGGAATAATATGCAAGAGACAGAGAAATCAAGGACGATGAATGGAAAAAATCTACCTTGCAGTTGGCACTTGTTACTCTCTTCTGCCTTGCCTACAGAATCCCGTTTAATGCGGCCCAAAATCAGACCTCCTGTGGGCCTCTTGTTCATCACCATCAAAGCACGCACCGCACCCAAGCAAAGAGAAGAAAAAATGAGAAAAGGTCCGTTCTCGTTGTCTTTTGACAGGTCTCCATCGGTTCTTCTTTCCAGGGGTGTGTGAGTGGGCAAACCCAGACAAAGAAAAGGGCAGTCAGAAATCCAATCTCGAGTAAATCCAGATCATCATCTCGGTCCAACCTTTAGTACAATAATCAAGCCATTCTATTATACAAGGAACAGGATGATAGAATTCAAATAAAATAAGAATAAAATCAAAACAAGCTTAGGCGGGGGCTTAGACATTTACATTACTACTAATAGCAGTCAGTGGAGAGACGAGGTCACGAAAAAGGTCTGTACATCCTAGATTCGCGATGCAGAGTAGAGGATATTCCCGTTGATGAGCGGCCCATTCTCGAGGCCATGGTAGATCTGTAAACAAACAAACCCATTTCTAGAATGGCGAAAATAAACAATACTCACAGATGCTTGGCACAACACTCGACCATGATATCAATCTGGTCGGTGAGATCCCTTCTCTCAGATGACAATGCACCGACTAGTCAGTCGGTTATCCTCACCAACACCACACAAGTCAGAGCACACGCCAGCCAAAATCGTGGTCAAAACAGCCCATGGCTTTGTTAATTTGCGGACAAACACGTTACCGAGAGCTAATTTCGTGTGCCCAAAGACACGGGCCACCAACCCTCAAGCCTTCTTCTCTCCCCATCCCATCTTATCATTGGTACCCATGCCTGCTATCAAGAAGAGGCTGTTGGGTCCCACCTCACCGCCGCCGCCGCCGCCATCTTGTGTCTTCCGTCCTGGCCATTCCCAGTCATTCCTTGCCTGCCTGCCTGCCTGCCTGCCTGCCTGCCTGATCCCAACCAACTCCCCCGCGCCGAACCCTTTCACATGTCGTGGTATCGAACCTCTCAGTATAAGCCATTACCCCCAGGGAAAGGCCATATCCAAGATGGTCATAAAAATAAAAAAGGACGTAAAAACGCCGTCAAACTCCTCCAGCCGTGCCTCCAGTGTAATTCCAATAGTAGTGTCTCGTAACCAATTCGACTCCTCCAAAACGCGTGCCGGAATAAATGTCAAAGCAGGGAGTGGTGGTGAAGTGAAATTGCGCCCATGCCCGTGGCGTCAATGCCGGGAGCCTCATAGTCAGATGTATGCTGGCTCCTGCAGGTACCCCGGGCCTATTCCATGTCTCTCTCTCTTCGCGTCTTCGTTTTCGGTATGGCCCTTGTGATGCATGTCTAAACAAATGAAATTTCGTGATATTCGAAGGATCGTCAAGTTTGTGTGTTGAATGAGCAGATAAATGCCCTTGGTCGTCGGTATGATAGGTGAATTGTAGTGTTGCCATTGCTGCCAACTCATTCAATCTTGCGTCGCTTTCCCTTTGGCGCAGGAGCCATTCTCGGTGTATAAGTGACGGTTCTTGTCACCACCTCCCGAATGTGGCGTACGCTGGTTCGTGAAGCCTTCTTCTTCTCGGCGAACCGGGCCTTGAGGGCGGCGTCCCAGTCGAATACTGAGTGAACTGGTCTGGCACTGAAGGGTGAGCGAGGAGTGGACACACTCAAGGGCGAGTCCAAGTTAGCCACGCTAGGGCTAGGGGGCAGCTTAAGGCTGGGAAAAGTAGCAGGCCCTGTAGGAGGGGCAGACATGGGAGCAGTGTAGGTGAATGGGCTGCAAGGCACCATTGGTGCTGTGGCCGGAGGGGAAGGGCCGGTTGAGGTCTTGGAGCTGGTGCTGGAAGCCGATGATGGCGGAGTCGTGTTGCACTTGCTGGAGGCGTCGGTTTCCTCACTGGTTGCTGAGTCCGGGATAGAGTCGGGAGTGGTTTCACCAGAGCTGGGAGCTGGTGAGTTGAGAGCCATAGCCTTGGTGAGGAAGTCGGTATAGGCTGAAGGCGGGCTGATGGGCGTCTTGATAAAGTCCGGGTCAGGCTTAAAGTTGAACGAGATGGCCGAGATGGGAGTTGCCGAAGTGATCTCGGAGGGAAAGGTAGCGGTGACGGGGGTGGTGAGCTTCCCCAACTTGGGCTTGGCGGTAGGCATGATGGTGGTGGTTGAGCTGAATATACTGTACTGTCGGGATAGACAAGGCGGTTGAAGTCGATCAAGCTGAGTCGGGGAGTTTACTGTAGGCAGGGTGTGTCGAGGTAGATGAACCAACAACCAAAGCCAACCCCAGATGATAAGAATGCAGGCAGATGGGAGCAGCGAGCGAACAGACTGACTGAGGAAGAGGTGGAAGCAAGAGTGTGGGAGATGGCAGCACCAAGCGATTATAAGGAAACGAAAGACTGCGTCAAGTATTTGGCGCCGGGAGGAACAAAGTAGAAGAGGTGGGCGCTTGAAGGGGGTGTGAAGAAGTTGGAACAAGGTGGAGCTATGACGGATATGGAGGAGAGAGGGTGAGAGTGGAGGGGTAGGGGGAGTGTGTTGATTGACCCTTGCCAGACTCGATGGATGGAGATGGAGGGATGGATGGGGACGACGTGCTCCGTACAATGCGGGATGGGCACAGCACAGCACAGCAGGACTCATACAGGACAGGATACAGTCTAGATGGGGCCCGGCGCGTGTGGGAGACACGGTCAAGGGAGCAACAGAGGGAGGACAAACTGACCAGCAGCACCAGCAACAGGCGCGTACGGAGGTGGAGAACCTGGCCAGACAGGGCAGACAGGGCGGCAACTGCACGAGAAACGACCTGGGATGCGAGCCGGGGAGGGGCGGGTCTAGCATCCATCCATCGCCAGAAAGATGCGCTGCTGCTGCTGTTGCTGCTGCGTCGAACCCAGTCCAGTCCAGTTCAGTCTGCGCGGGCTGCAAGCGTGCAATGCGAGGATGTGACTGCGTCCGTGGTAGGCTCCATGCCCTGCGCGGGACAAATTCTAGCGGGTGAGGGCCGAGGATGCAGTATGCTTGGGCATGTCACTTTGTCTCTTTCTTTTCCTGCCAGCCGCCAATGGGTGGGTGGATGGCGCTCTATGTTGGTGATGGGGAAGCTGTCTGGCTATGCTGGCACAGCATCTCTCCAGAGTTGGGCTTTGACCCGGATGACTGCCAGCCAACGCCTCGGTTTGGATTGTGACAGACTGCCTCGTGAACTTGCCTCTCAAGAGAAAGCCCATCGCGTCTTGTTGGTATGAAGGTGTTGGTCGGCGGCTCAACTGCTGAGCTTCAGCGGCCGTGGTTGGTGGTGGCACAGGCGCTGTGATGGCTGTAAGTTGGAAGGACCCAATCGTTAATTGGGATTGGGCAACTCTGACGGCGGGTCAGGAGCCATAGTCGCGTTAAAAGCGGCGGCACCGGCCTACGCCTACTCGAGAATAGGAGGTACCCAAGCAATGAGCGACTAGCAGGGGGGCGGGAGGCTTGATGATTCGACAGGGCAGAGGGCGATCGAATGCCTGGTCTCTTGCTTTTTTTATTCTCGAAAGCCCCCTTGAGCAGCCCTGGAGCAGCCCTTGAACAATGGCCCGTCATCCTTGCACTGGATCCCTTGGAGCTGTTTGGCTGCTGGGGCCGTTGCTGGCGCCGGGGATGGGCTTCCTGGCCCAGATGGTCGGTGAGGAATGTGATTCGACCAGCGAGGCCTGGGGAGCACTTGGGGAAGACGCCATGTCGGGCGGCTTTTCGGCTTTTTGGTAATGGTTTGGCTTGCGAGGAGGCAAACTGCCGAGCGAATGGGATCTTGCCCATGGCAGATTGAGCTCTTTTGACAGCGACGAGGCCTGTCTGGTGCTGACGACTGACAACGGGTAGTGACTGCGGCTGGACTGCGGCTGACGATTGACGATTGACGTTTACGAGGATAATGGCTGTATCTGTCTGTCCTTGTGAACTGCATCTTGTGATGCCATTGATGGATGGAGGAGCAGGGGTGGTTGTGAGAGGGAGCATGAGCAGTGTCTTGGAAGAGATACGAGTCCACTATTGGCTCCTTCCACAACTGCTTTCACCCTTGAATTTGGAAAGAGTTACGAACTGATGACGGATGGCTCCTGCTTGGTTGGTACACGATGAATATCTGCAAGACACCAGGTGAAGCACCTTCCTACCTAAGGTGACCTATTTGGCAGACCTTTCTCGTGGAAGCCATCTTTGACAACGTTGAATGCTGGCTGCGGCCACTCCCTTTCCATTAATAGATTTCAACGAATGACGTCTGCCAATGGATGAAGAGACTCGGCCGGTTTACAATACAGCTTCGGGCTCAAGTGGCCGACCAGATGGATATGGGGGTGAGGTTGCTTCACCTTGGGACGATGTCTGCGAGACCACGCGCGCGCAAAACTCCAGTTTCTGTCCAGATCTAGACCAAATTGCGGCGGCCATGAGCGTCAACGAGAATCCGCCGTAGGATAGGCGTTTAAAGAGCTGACCACACGGGCGGCATGCGAGACGGGTATTATGGTCTGGGGCATCTGGCCAGCTTTAAAGAAGCGCGCGTCAATGCGAGGCATAGTTTGCTGCATCGACAACCTGTTTCCAATTCTCAACGTAGCTAGTGAGGCCAAAGGCCGCCCATCAGAGACCACGAAACATTGCTGGTTAACCAGTCAACGGCTGATTGCCACCTATCATTGGCGCTACACCTCGTGGTTTTTGAGGACGGTTGAAGATCTGGGGGCACCATCCAGCGAGGCGCCGATGCGAAAAAAAAAAAACGGTCTCGGACAAGGCCTCGGGCACGCGAGGTTCGAGTTATTTTAAGGTACGGAGCGAACGGGGGGCTTTGCATATGATGGAGTTTCAGGCGCGAACAAGCGGATGAAACGAGACTTGGCTTGTCTTTCTGAAACAGCTCCAATTCACCCGGAAATAATTCCTCTAACCATGGGCGGCAGATTGTAACAACATGCTCGTGACCATTTCTCAAGAGTTGTTTTGTGTTTTGTGAGTGTCTGTCTCAATTCATGGTTGGCCCTATTCCATGTCAACTACTAGGCTACCTATGTTAACTACGATTGGCGCAATGACACTTTGGCCTGCCAGGGGCGTCTGTCCATGAGCACCGTGAATTCTGGCCCTGTCGTTCTGCTCACAACCCTGGTCTAACATATTGTCACGATGTTGTGCTTGGATGTAAGTGAACCGTGAAGACCTCACTGCTGCCTGACAGACCTAAGACATCCCTGGTCAATGGACCTGCATGTCCATACATCGGCGACTACTCCATTGAGGAATATTATCTAGGCCATGTTCTCCCCGGACAGGCAAGTCGACGGAGTCCTAGGCAGGCAGTATGGAAAATTCCCTTCAACTCGGGTACTTTGGTGTTGGTCCAGGGTAGGAATCCATCCATGGATCTCAATACCGAGTTGCTCCCTGGTGAGCTCAACTCATCAATGTTGGTCGCTGTTTATGGATGTAGATTTCATGTTGAATATAATTGCCGTGGAGATGTGCCGTTTCTCTTTCGATGTCTTGGTCAGGCTGCAGGAACTACAGCTTTGAGAATTGTGAGTTATGACGATGTCGAATGTTCCGGGCTGGCCGAAAGCGCAACTCATGTCTAGACCACATTTATAGAAACATACACCAACGCCGCCCTCTGACTGGCAATTTGCCTGCCTGCCAAGAACAATTCCACCTCGAATATGCATCGATATATGGACAATCGTCGAAGGGACCGAGTGGGTGCCGCAGGACAACAGCCATTCTCGGGAGGAAGCGTACTCGCGTGGAGAATCCGTACGTACATCCATGCGTCATTCAGGGGTGGAGTCCAGCCACTCTCGGCCAACGCAGACCGACAGGTATCAGCCACTGTCAGCCAACATTTGGAATGACTATCATGACAAGGTCAGTACTAAATAGGGGAGGTAAAAGGAGACAGGAAGAGGGGATTGAACGATAAAGGAGAAGGGGCAATATAAATGTACCCCTCAAGTAAATTTATAACCATTTGCTCAGCTTTCTATTGAGAAACAAATGTCTGAGTAATTGACCGCCAGCTGTCGCGACTTATCATTGGTGTGGCTTAGCCGGTAGGCGGGTGGCACTTTTCTGCTGCCCACCAGAAACAAACCATCGAATGCATGACCCCACCGAACTCGCCCTTCGAGTGATCCAGTCCAGTCCAGCCGTCCCGTCCCTCTTCGGCTCCTCTGCCTGGCCTGGGAAATCGCTGGCGCGCTGGTATGATGGCCTGAACATCCATGACTGACTGGGACCGAGACTGAGGTTTTTCCCGCCTGCTGCCTTGCCTTACCTTGTGTATCGCGCCTTCCGATCCATCCCCCCACACACCGTACCCGCCCACCCGCAATCGCCGTGCGCCTTGTCTGTGCTCTACTATGCTCTGCTGTGTGAATGAGGGTGACTTCTGATCTCATCATCAGAAACCCGGCAAACCACGTTTTTCTCTCCCACTTTCAAATCCTTTCTTCCCGGTTCATTCAGCTCGCCAGCCTAGAGTGTGTCACGCCATCCTCTTACTCGTCGACTCGCAGCCTCGACTCTCGCGTGACTGACCCGACGGCCAAGTAAGCAAGCACCCTGCTTTCGCGACGCTTTCCACGTTGGAACTCTTGGGTCTCTTTTCTGCCTATCCCCGATCCAACGGCCCCGACCCGACACCGTCATAGTCATAGGTAGTCATACCTGCCCAGGCACCCCTCTTGGCCTCAGATCCCTTGGCCTTCTCTGACTCGGTCTACCGTCACGACTACAGCACACCTCCCTAGGTAGCTTTAGTCACCCGGCTGCAAACGCCAACGCCACCTTTGAAATCTGCGCCCTCGTCCTGATCCTCCGACGACCCTTCTTTGCCTGCCTACCTGTCCCAACCAAACCCTTTTCCTTAAAAACCGCCACGATTCCCCCCACCACGAGGAAGCGGAAGGCTGCTGAGGCGACGATTACCTCTGCCAACAGAGACGAAACACCCAACAAGAGAATCATCGCCTCAGCCGCCGTGTCGGACAACCACGCCCTGCCTCCGACCCCGGTCACCACGGCCAGCAACCCGATGGATTCGGACGAGGAATACATGTCGGCTCTTTCGAGCGACGACGAGTTGATGCAGGACGATAGTGGAGACGAGATCTCAGCCGGTGACGGTAACCTTTCCCTTCTAAACAATCACTCTTGACTCTACTCGTTGCTGATAAAGATTCGATTTGATAGACTTCGATGATGAGGAGTTTGACGAGCCCGATCCTGACTTTGGCTTGGCCAAGGATCTCGATAAGAAGAGACAGGCCGCCCACGTCGTATCCTACAAAGTCTACGAGCCGCACGATATTCAACGCCAACAAGACGACATGATCGGCGAGGTCAACATGATCCTGGACATGCAAAAAGAAGATGCCGCCATCCTGCTCCGTTATTTCCGATGGAACAAGGAGCGCCTGCTTGAAGATTATATGGACCGCCCTGAAAAGGTTCTGGAGGCTGCCGGCCTGGGTAGCGGCATGGCGGTGCAACCGCAGCTGGAGGTCATTCCTGGCTTCACCTGTGACATCTGCTGCGAGGATGAAGACGGCCTGGAGTCGTTTGCCATGAAGTGTGGTCACCGATACTGCGTAGCCTGCTACCGCCACTACCTGAACCAGAAGATCAGGGAGGAGGGTGAGGCTGCTAGAATCCAGTGCCCCTCCGACGGTTGTGGTCGTATCCTCGACTCGGCTTCGCTTGACGTGCTTGTGACGCAAGAGCTGTCGGGTCGCTACCAGGAGCTTCTCAATCGGACATACGTCGAAGACAAGGACAATTTTAAGTGGTGTCCGGCCCCTGACTGTCCCAACGCCCTTGAGTGTGGCGTCAAGAAGAAGGATCTCGACAAGATTGTCCCCACTGTTGAGTGCCACTGCGGCTACAGGTTCTGCTTTGGCTGTCCCAACCCAGATCACCAGCCTGCTCCTTGCGAGTTGGTGAAGAAATGGCTCAAGAAATGTGCCGATGACTCGGAAACGGCGAATTGGATATCGGCCAACACAAAGGAGTGTCCCAAATGTAATTCGACCATCGAGAAGAACGGAGGCTGCAACCACATGACCTGCCGGAAGTGCAAGTACGAGTTTTGTTGGATGTGCATGGGACTCTGGTCTGAGCACGGCACGAGTTGGTACAACTGCAACCGTTACGAGGAGAAGAGCGGTGCCGAAGCACGAGATGCGCAAGCGAAATCTCGAACATCTCTTGAGCGCTATCTCCACTACTACAACCGCTATGCCAACCACGAGCAATCGGCTAAGCTGGACAAGGATATTGCCCAAAAGACGGAAAAGAAGATGGTACAGCTTCAGACCGCCTCAGGCATGTCCTGGATCGAGGTTCAGTACCTCAACTCGGCGTCCCAGGCCCTGCAAACCTGTCGACAAACCCTCAAGTGGACCTACGCCTTTGCCTTCTATCTTGCTAGAAACAACCTTACTGAGATTTTTGAAGACAACCAGAAGGACCTAGAAATGGCTGTGGAAGATCTATCTGAGATGTTTGAGAAGCCTATCCAAGAATTGTCTGACCCTAAGCTCAAGGTGGACATTATGGATAAGACCTCGTACTGCAACAAGAGGCGTGTAATTCTCCTCGCCGACACGGCCGAGAACTTGGCCAAAGGTATGTGCAACCCTTTTAGATCTGGATATGGTCCGTGACGGCATGACTGACTGGTCTTTCATCACAGGTGAATGGGTCTTTAACTCGGATCTCGTGGCTTACACGACTGCTGGGCCCGCTCCCCGTCGCTAAGCTGGAGGCATCATCACCATGGGAAACGCTCCAAAACTCTGTCCACTGCCCTAACCAACCAATCAACCAATCAACACTTGGTTGAACAGTATTTTAACCACAGCCGTATTCTGGCTCTGTCGCCGGATAGGCAAGCGTGTGGTTGGGATACCTTGATCTTGCACGAAAGTTGATATCAGTGCAACAACTATAGACGGCGATATTGCTGTACAGCGACATTCATCACCAGCCCACACAACTGCCACCGTGGTACATGGCTCCTCAGCCTCTTTTGCCACCCTTCAACACGAATTTGTCTTTACCACCTGTTTTGCAAACCCCCCCTCTTTTCTTTGTCCGTCATCAGTCATTCTTACCACCCATGAGAACTAGACGAGGCACGAGGCGTGGGTTTTTTTAGGCGTTGGGCCCACCATAGCTGGAGGCGTTGGCGCGAAGAAGGCGATCGTGATGACTGGCTTGGTTGTCCTCTGCAGTACAGTGCATGTGGATGGATGATGATGGAATGGGATGGGAGATTTTGGGTCTTGGTTCATTCATACATAGATTTTGTTACGACATGTTTCTGCGACGCAGTCATCGACATGGATCATGAGGTTTATTCAGCGAGTACATAAAGAAAGGCATCACAATTGCAACTATAGCAACACAGCTATTTCCCCCTTTTCATAACAGGAGCGATCTATTTCTCACTGTATGCACTTCATAAGTTGATGTCTGACTTTGGGGTTTGGTGAGACGACATGAGTTGTTCTTGTTGCTCAGATACATATTCACTCATTGGAAACATGTGAATGACTGCAAATCGGGTATTATTGTAGAACCCCTGGGCAAAGCTTGATGCTAAAAAACGCCTATCTGATATTCTCTCTCCTACACCGACAATGTTCCATTGTGTCTCTCAATACGCACGAGTTTCCACAAGACGCTAACTCCGACCACATGTTGTATGAACCTACAGAACGGCAAGCAATGGAATTGGAATGCGTCCTGACGGCCAGCAGCTGCATGCAGTACAAGAAATAAAAAAACAAAAAAGCAGAATAAGAAAAAAAGTTGGAGGAATGCCGTGTCGAATGATTCAAGTTTCGCTTCAACGGCCCCAAGTGGGGTGGGTTTATGAGAGGGAGTTGGCGACGCTCTATGCAAATGCGAAGCGGGAGAGGTTGAGCTTCTTAGGGGGTGGAAGGTCGACTTCGTCCTCGTCCTCATCTTCCTCGTCACTATCGGGGATGATTTGGTCCTCGCTGCCTCGGTTCAACTGTTCCACCTCCTTCAGATTGACCTTGGGGAGGGGAACGAATGCTGGGTTCACAGGCACGCCCGAGAGGAACTGCCTGTCAAGGCTGTTGCGTGGCTTGGGCAGCTTGGGAGACATGGGACCACTGAGGGCACGAGCACCAAGTCGTTGAAGAGGTGTCATTCGAGAGGCGGCAGTCGAGGGCGCGGTTGAGGGAGTGGATGCCGCACTGAAGACCGAGGAGCGTCGCGAAGCGTCCGAAGCAGGGGTTTCAGTTGGTTTCGAGTAAGAGAACTGGCGGAGACTGGGTCGAGAGGGAGTCACGGAAGGCGGCTTTGACAAGGGGGCGGTTGATCGAGGAGGAGGCATAGGATCTTCGAAAGATGACATTGGTGTCTGTTCATGTTTGAAGGATGCCTGGCTCTCACTGTCGGCCGTTGTGGTGAAACTGTCGCTCGTGGTAGCGGTTTCTTGGCTCTCCCTCTCCTCAAAGACCGAAATAGACTTTCTTGACTTGTCGGCAGGTTTCCAACCTTCAAAGTCAGGAAGAGCCAGAAGTGCCTCGTCAAGAGAGTCGTCTGACAGTAAGTAGGCATCGCTCTTGGCCCGCCTCGGGCTTCTTCGTAGCTTTGGAGCCGAAAAGAACCTGCTCCTCTCCGGTGGAGAATCAACGGGCTCGGCTTCGTTGTCGTCGCACAGACGGGCCTTCTTGGGTGGTCTGTTCATAGGATCGGTAGAGGCGGCCGTGGATGAGCTGGACGTTGTGCCCACAGAAGACGTGCGTCTTGCGGTGGGAGGACTGCCAGCAATCCGGGCGAGCATACTGGAGATTGGCTCAGTTCGGCGGCGGTTGAGTCGTGGGGATGATCGCGTGCGGTTGGGAGAACCTAGGGCCGTGGGTCGAGTTGCTTCATCAAGATAGGGCCTGGGTAGAGGGAACACCCGGGGAACCAATCCTCCTCCGGTAATTTGCGAAACTCGTTGAGGGTCGACTTCGAAGCAATTGGGATCCATCTCGCCCATAGGTATCCGTTGGTGACCCTTGAAGAATGAGTTGATGGGCTTCATCGTTGGAGGAGGCTCATCAACAGAATTGGATGTTGTCTGTGAATGCCTTCTCTTGGACGGCGTCAGGGGGAGAATGATGGGCATCTTGGTGATCGGATTCATATCACCCTTGGCCACCGCCCGTGCAACCTCCGGCTCTACAAAAGCTCCAATGAAGGGCATCTCCTCGGCAGTCCGCGTCCCATCCAGGTCAGTAAGGTGAACAAGCTTCTTCTTGTTGGGACAGAATACCCATTGGTGTAGGAAGGTTAGTTCGGCCTGGTAGAACTGGGTCAAGTAGTTTTCCGAAATTCGCTTGCCCTGGAATTGAAGCATGCGCACTACTCGTTCGGGAGATTTGGTCTTGCGGAGCATTCGATATGCCGTCTTCAAACCAACACTTGGGAGACCAGCCAGATAATCGCATCCGCTCAAGATAGCCATTCGTCGAAACTCAGTATCGGACCACCCCGTCAACGAAACCTCCCGGCAGGCACAGAAATCCTTGCGATTGATCTCAATGCAGTTTCCGTACTGGTCCAGCTTGGTCAGAAGCTTCTTGGCGCCGAACACGAGGAGATCAGAGTCGTCCGAGAGAATGCCATTGATCAGGCCTTGTCGTTCGAGGTAGACGAGCTGTGCATCGGCTTCGTAGGGGGCGACAACGTATGGAATGTCGAGCTTCTTCAACTGCTGGATAAGAGCGGATGCCATCTCGGGGGTAATGTCAATACATTTCTGAAACTCCTGAGTGGCCTGAGCAGGCTTCCCAGCTCGGAGGAGCTCCATGGCCACCTTCTTCCTGTCATCTCTCTTCTTGGCACGTGAATCCTCGGTGGCAGCTTTGCTGGGGAGATAGTCGCCGTCGAATACCATGTAGGGGGTGACGCCGAAATGGCGAAGCATGCGGACACGCATCATGGCAGCATTGATGTACCTGAAGAGTCTCAATTACTTCCGTTCCATTCACTCATGCGAGAAAACTTACTTCTGCGTCGGCTTGCCCTGCCCGAGCTCCAAAGCACAACAATAGGCCGCACGATGAAGCCATCCGTACGCGTCGACGCCCAAGGTTTGTCCATCGTATTTCTTGAGCTCTGTTGGCTTTTGGATAGACTTGAGAAGCGGTAGAAGCCCTGTCAATAGGTCAATGTCATGTGCTCGAGGTGATTGAGGAGCTATTGGTGTGGGCCGTACCGGTAACACCCATCTTGAAGGTCTCGTGGCGTCAGGGTCGGTGGTGATGGGAGGCCGTCGAGCTTGCACTCGCTGCCCCCGGCAGGGACTCGGGCAGCTTCAAGCCAGACGGGTTCGATGTTGCATACGTTAACAACGGCACATTGAGCTGAGCTAGAGGACGCGTCGAAAAGCTGATTGGCACGCGATGTCGGGTCAGCAGCACGTCCGAGGCGAGGAGGAGCGTTAAGCTGGCAAACGGGATGAGCTAAAGGACGAGGCAAAGACGAATGCGAGAGAGAATGTCGTGAAAAGGCTCAAGGCGTAGTCTGGGGTCAAAAGTCGATCAAATCTGAGGTCCAAAGGCTGTGGGGATAGGACGAAGGATGTTTTGTGTGGGAGCTGGAGGCTCGGCGGGCAGGCAGGGTACATCGGCTAAGTTCGTCTGCCCCTGCCTGGGACGCGACAGTGGAGGATGGGATGGACCGGACCCCCTGAAGCAGCGGGTTTAATGGGCGCGTCGATAGGTAGGTAGGCGCGCTGCCGTGGTTTTTCGACCACTAAGACCGCTGGGAATGGATTAGTTCCCGCCGCACTGGCATTTCCCCAGCAACCTGACCCCGCCATGACGATGCAACTTTTGAACGCCAAACGCGAGGGAGGTCGGGTTCGTGATGATGGCGTCTGATAGGTAGGTAGTTGTTGTATTTAATAGAAAATAAGGCGGTAATGCTATAGACTTGGGTGCATTTGGTCTCAAGGAAGATCACCACCTGGGAAGCCCAACCGTTGCTGGTTCTAGAAGATAGAAGATCTTTAACCGAGACATTAATTAAATTGAGATCCAATCTATGGCACATGGACTTGAGATCCACCAAGAATGGCAACAGCTAAATGGCCTCAACGATTGAATAATCAAGCACCAAAGAAGAATGTCCACGTAGTCGATGTGTTATTTTTGTTTATTGTTGTTGACTCACCAGCCTCCAATATCAACACAACTGCGGCACCTCCAAAAAAACACATGTTCTTCAGCTGCGGGCAAGCTGCAACCAATTTAACCCCGGTATATACCCGCCACTTTATTGTACACCGACAACCAGTGGAGTACTCGACCAAAAAAGGACCCTGACGAAAAAAAAATCCTTGCAGAGGCACAGAGCAACTTATACAGGATCAAAAAGAACTTGATCTCCTCAACACACCTAGTTAAGATGCCTTCCACACTCAGCAAGACTCGCAAGCAAATCTCCAAGAAGAGGAATGGAGTCGTTAATGCTCTTCACGAAAAGTCGAGGGACTCGCTGCGTCTTCACAAGGCTGGTGTGAGAGATCAGCGCATTGAGAAGCTGGCTGCCGCGAGGAGCAGAAAGGAGCAGCCACTTGGTATGTGACTCGAAACAGAACTTTTCAAATTGTCCTCATAGCTGACCTAATTTCAGTTGAACGTGTTGCCTTTTTTCAGCAGGCACTGCGTCTCAAGGAGAACAAGGGCGTTCCTGAACTTGAAGAGATTCAGAGCATGATTCACTCGTAAGCTTCCAAACCAAACCTGATATACCACTCTCTGACCGATGTTTTAGATATGTTCATCAACATGATGAGGAGTACAATGCTGTTAAGAAGACTCGTCGCCCCGGTCGACCTGCCAGTGCCAGAGAGGACCTTCTCAAGGCCAAGATTTCCACCCTCGAAGACGAGTACAAGGGTGGATTCGGTAAGTCATCTCGTTCACACGAGTTTTCGTCATGCTGATATCGTAAAAAGTACTGCCCGACCTTACGGATGCTGACACTGTCAACTCCCTCCATCTTTGGGAGGGTTCATGGTCGTATCTCCCTCAGTTGAAATGGGCCAAGGTCAACAAGGAAGGCCAGATACGCCCGACCGCCTTTCCTACTGGCAGCACCAACTGAAGACTCGATTATCGGGAACTTTTGAACGACAAGAAACGTCGGCATCACACAAATGCCGACCGCCCCTGAGTCTCGAGGTCCCTGAAGGTTCCGTTATGGGTCCTGGATTCTGGACTGACTCAACCGCCAAAACTTACTACCTCGGGCTATCAAAGCAACTGAGGCCCGAGAACGATACCCCGAGACTTGATCTGAGAGACCTTGACTCATCCTGACCAACATTTTTGAGCTGTTACCTGCAACTGGCGGATATCTTCCAAGACCTTCACAAGACCTTCACAGGCTTTATACCAACTTCAAAACCAGACATACTGGATTGGTTGAGGCTATCAAATGACTGGTATTCGGCATGTTTGATAGGAAACAACCTACCCAGGCAAGTTGAGGGACCTGGCGAATGGAATCTCTCACACCGTGGATCTGGACAGGCTGCTTGGCTAGATCCCTCACTTTAGACTTGATTTAAACCAGCTTGGCGTTTGGTCTTGAGAAGCCATGGGTCTGCCAAATGCTGGGTCTGTACTGGTTGTATGTTGGGGACATGGACACACATGCACATGAATTGATGAGATAAACACGTGGGAACATAGCGAAAAGCGAATTGATGAATAAATCACACTAAATCTTCCATGTTCAAATTCTACGCTCGAATTAGCACTTTTTTTCAGCCCAAATCTCAGTCTTAAAAAAGAACCTTCAGTCAATGGCCAGCGAGTCGCAGAGGAAGGATAGCCACGTGATCGCCACGACCCCCGCAGTGGCCCGGAAGATCCCTCCAGAGCGAGTCGTCCCGTGTCAGTGCCAAAAAAAAATTCAGAGAGTGGAGAGGGAACCTAGCTTTGAAGCTTTTCGCATTCTCATCTTTTTGTACAACAACATCAGGTCATTCCAATTCTCAACACCAATTCCTTCTCCCCCCTTCTTCTCCTCTTTTAATACCCAAGTCACAATGTTCTCCGCCAGATTCGTCACCAGGTCGGCGCCCCGCGTCGTCGCCCGCCTCTCTGGCGCCGCCCTCCGACAGACTGCCCGTCCCAGCACTTTCCTCAAGGCTTCCTCTCTGCGACCTGCCGCTGCTTTCTCTACTACCGTCTTCCGGAGGGCTGCTGCCTCTGAGACTGATGGCGAGCTGTCGGCTAAGCTTGAGAGCGAGATTCAGATTGAGGAGGATATGAAGGCGAATGAGCAGGACCCCGCCAGCATCAAGGACTTCCTTAACAACAGCGCCTTTGAGCTCATCGATACTCCTGGTCAGGAAGTTGTTAAGCTCGTCCGTAACTTTGGAGAGGAGAAGTGAGTAGCTACAGATCCAATTGAGCCATCACAAGACTAACACCTCTCAAGGATCACCGTCAGCTTCTCCATCGCCGACATCACCAACTACGACCCCTACGCCGAGGAGAACGCTCTCGAGGAGGAGGGCCTCGAGGAGGACCCCAGCCACCAGCGCAGCGCCCAGAACAGCGGCCGCGCCAACGAGGAGATTGACGAGGAGCTCGAGGACGACATGGAGGACGAGGCCGCCGCCCCCATCAACCTGTCCATCGTGATCGAGAAGCCCGGCAAGACCGAGGGCGCCCTCAACATCGACGCCACCGCCCAGGACGGAAACATTGTCGTCGAGAACCTTTTCTACTACGCCGACGCCAAGGTCGCCAAGGTCGAGTCCCCCGAGGCCGCCCAGAAGCGAGCCGACGTCTACCCCGGTCCTCCCTTCGGTAGCCTCGACGACGACCTCCAGCTCCTCATGGAGCGGTTCCTCGAGGAGCGGGGCGTCACCCAGGCTCTCGCCGTCTTTGTTCCCGACTATGTTGATGTCAAGGAGCAGCGCGAGTACACTCGGTGGTTGGCCAACGTCAAGGCCTTTGTTGATGCTTAGATGAAAACTTGTCAAAGTTAAAAAAAAAAAAAAGGAATGATGGGAATTTCACAAGAGAAAGGAGTGCAAGATGGAGTCTTCCGATACGGAAAATCCTGTGTTGAATGATTAGGAAATGCCGCTCTTGTTGTACAATAGGATGAGATCCAATGAGGTCAAACTACATGTCAAGATATGTGTAACGATATGAATGTGTCTCTGCTTTAACCACCCTTGCTCGCTCCCAAGTATGCATATTGTGAGTGACAGATTGTTCGACATGAATGTAATGAATTGAGAACCTTGCTATCTACAACAAGCAACAGTCCCTTACCGAATTACAACTCCTACAACTCCGATTAACGAGTGCGCAAGCCCGCCATGCATCATCCGCTGCCCCGTGGTTAGTCAAACAACCACCGCAACTCGACCACCCCGTGCTACACCTCGGCGCAATGAGTCTATCTATTCCAAAGGTGCCTTTCTGACACGCGAAAAAAAAAAAAAAGCAAAAAAAGTGTACGGTGTAAACCAAAACAAGCATGTCGACTTCATCCTTCCGTGTTTCGGGACAAGAGTTCCTGGTCTTGGTCCTTATCTGGTATCGTTTCCTTAAGTGGACCATGGGTGTCTACATGACGCCCTCAAGTGACCAATCACCCTTCTGGGCCCTCTCAAGGACCTCACGACCCTTATCGGTGAGATCCGGTTTGCCGTCGTTGCCTGTAACGTGCTGGAAAAAGACGGGCTGCCATGTCTCATTCTTGGCCTCTCGCTGGCGAGCCTTTTCACGTTGAGACTCTTCCAGCTCTACCTTGACCTGGGTAGCCTTGCCGTATTGCTTGGCATGAATGGCCTCAGTAACACCGCCCCAAAGAGTCAGAGACTCATTGGGCAGCTGCTGCTCCTTGGGTGGGATGACCTTGGGTGCGACGTTGAGAGGTTCGATATCGATAATAGTAAACTGCTCCTCAACAGGGACCGATTTCTACAATAGTTAATTTCCATCATGGAACACAATTGAGGATAGCCACTTACAACAGGTCTGGGGCCCAGAGTGAAAATGACCTTCTCTTTCCATGGACCGCTCAACCGGGCGAGAACGTCCTCGTCAGGAACGTCCTGCACTCGAGACTTGGTATCGTTCTCGGGGTCGTACTTGAAAACAACACCATCGATCTTGTTCGTCGTCCGTCCCAGCCAGCCCTCCTCAATGTAGTGCAGGATGACCTTGATCTTGGTCTTGGGGCAGGTGATATAAGCCATCTCACTGACAGAGACGCTCAAAGCTCCGCGAAGAAGACCACCCAGGTGAGCCGCGGGGTGCGTTAGCTGGTATGTCTCGCCGTCGCGCTTATCAAGGCTGATAAAGATGCCCATGTTGTGCTCGCCGGGGAGGACCTTGACCGAGGTGCCAGTAAACTTGGCCGTGATCTGATCGAAACCGCGAGCGGTGATGCCCTTCTCGGGGCAGGTGACGTGGAAAGCGCTAACGGGAGGGTGATGGGATGTCTGTTCGGTGAGGTATGAAACGCGGACGAGCTTGTTGTCCTTCGAGGTGCCATGTTGGGGCACAGAGAGTGACACGGATGATGCATTCTTGTCGCCCTTGGCCGCCGCCTTCAAGTTCAATAAGCTGCCCTTGGGGGTGCCATTGGTCTTCTGAAGACCCGAGGTGTCAATCCTGGGGGCATTGTCTTCGGTTTCCCAATTGCACTAGACCACTGTCAGTCCCTCTGTCCTCTCAAAGATGGCCTGTTTCTTGTCGTGGCGGTGTGTCGACTGCATATCACGTACCCTGAAGAACTCGCCCAGGCACGAATTGTAGGGCTTGCACGGCTTTCCCTTTGCATATTTCAAGTCCTTGGTCAACCAGAAGCGCACGACTTCAAGCATACGGTCGAGAGCATCGTCCGAGGTGCCGATGGCGATAAAGGCATTGGGGGCATCGAGATAGGTCCAGTATTCCAAATTCGGGGTGGGCTCGAGCAGCTGCGACGGCAGCGAGAATCTAACTGCTGCAAGGTCTGAAACGCCGATGAACCTGTCGCGTCGCAAGAAGCGGTCAGCATTGAAAATCTCAAGATATCCATTTTGAACCCGTCTGGTCGTGAGTCTTGCCATTCACCTCCACCGCCATGCTCCGCTCGATGGGGAGGGAGGTTGGAGCTCCGACCTCGCTGACAAGGGCAAGCTCCATCTCTTCCTGGCGGGGTGAAGGAAAGCGGTGGAAGCTATCACAGCAAAACGGGATCCCCGATAGCATGAGGGCCTCTCTTACTTTTTCAGAATACCCAAAAACGTGCGCAACTTGGATCCATCACTCTGCGGTTCATCAGGCGTGTCGGTCGCGGGTGGCGGTGTCGATGACGACATCCTCGTCGTAGGACTCGATAAGCCGGGCTGGGCGACGAAGCTGGCCGAGAGGCGCTGCGAGAGGGCAGCTTGGTTGGCTGTTGGGGATAGGCAGGCTGCTGAGTGGCCTGGAGAGGGAGGGGAGACGGCGGCGCCGATGGTAGGATGCTGATTTGTCGTACGGTGGATGTAGGAGGTTAAGAGTAAGGAAAAAAGAAGACAGATAATGAAGGTGTGGGAGAGAGAGAAAAGGGAGGAAGAAAAAAAAGTCTCGAAGGTTGGAGACTGAATCGCAAAAAGTCAAGAAAGGGAAGCGGGCGGTACCTAGAGCCCAGCCCAAGTGACGTTTTTGGCGGGGTGGGTGCTGGTTGGAGTTGGAGCAAGGGAGGTACCTCTCCCGCCGCCTTGTCCTTGCGCTCACGGCAGGTACCCTGCGTCTTGCCGTGCTTCTAGGCCTGGTCACTTGAGCCAAAACGGCCAAGGAACGTGTGTCGAGCGCTACGGTCTGGTGGGGGAAATGGCGAGACGGGATATTTATTGTTGAGACTATCAAGGGGCAGGAGACCAGGCATTAGTAGAGTAAAGGGGGATTTATATGCTGGCAGATGACACCAATATCTCTCCTGTTGGTTATCTGCTGAAGCCATCACCAGAGACTTTTTAACTCACTCCTCGCATTCGAGACAAAAACACAATATGAAAGCCACAGCGTGATCGACAACATGGGTGCGTTCACCTCTCAGTGATAACTAGGCACTTTTCCTCTTTGTTTGATAGTTGTAACAACCCTTGTCAACGAGCCAATCATCAGCGCACATGGGTAGAGCCTCTGGTTTTCATCCCACCTGATCCGTTCACCCATCCGATAATAAAGGAAGCGGGATTAATTATCAAAGGAACCATATTGGACTATTGCACCGAGCTCATCTCATCTCGTCAAACAGTTGAAGCACGGGTCCTGAGTGGCTGTTTTGTATGGATCTGGTTACCCTGTCGACTGATAGGTCGTGATATCTTGTTGCTGATGTGAATTAGGTCACATGTTGGAGCCCTGCTGCCTGTTCCTCTACCCATCAATGTCCCCTCTCTACAAATTTAATCAGCTGCTCAAACACCAATTCAAAACAATCATGTCTTCTTAGCAAGTTTTATTATTATTTTACTTGTGCTTAGCGTGTACTGTTATTCTGCAACACCTACCCACTGTCGCCCCCTGACCTTCTCGTATGAATGCCAAGTATGATGAATGCCTCTACTCCTTCAGTTTTCCCATGTAGTGTGCCCTAGGTATCATGGCTGCATGACAAGACCCAAAAAGATGCATGTCCTGGTTGACTAGGACAGCAGCAACAACAACAATAACAAAAAGGAGATAGGACAACGACAACCCCCGAAAACCCTATGCCGTAGCATCGTTCCCAGCCCACAACCTCTACTACAAAGATATGTCCAACAGGATGCAAAGGTGTACGCCGACGCCATGTCCATGGAAGCCTCTTGCCACTTCTAATAAATGCAACCAAAGCCTCCCTATCCTATGTTTTCCCCTGGTATCCAAAGTGACTATCCCCAACGCCCGGTGCGCCATGGTCAGCTTTGCGAATGATGAGTGTGTGTGTGCCAGCGCCATGTTTGTTGCGCACCATGCTACCCCCCGAACAAGTGTCGTTAAATCATGAAAGGTTTGAAAAACGCCGTGGAAAGATTCATTGCCCAAGAATCATTGTTGGCTGTTAGCCCAGGCGGTATCATCAATGTACGCCTCCCAGTCTTCGGGAGCGTTCTTAGCTGGAGCGTCAGATTCGCCTTGGTTTTGGGTTCCCCAGCTCATGTTGACAAATGGGTCTTGATACTGCTCGCTCCCAAGAGCGTCAGTGAGCTCACCCTGCTTAAGGGGTTTGGTATCAGGGGAGTAACTGAAGAGCTCGTCCGTAGCATTCCCGGCATTGTCGAAGCTGAAGCTCTGGTGTTGCCACTGTGGAGGGTCATTGTAGACGGACGTGCCATAGGCATTATTAAGACTAACACCGCCCAGTAACATCCTCGCTTCAGCAGGTAGCTGTGTGGTGAAAACCGAACCCTCCGAATTGAACCTTCCCGTGCCGCTATGATGTAGTGCGGCTCCGAATGTCGACCCGTGGCGAGACCGAGGGGTTTCTGGGTGAGACATGCCCCCAGGAGTAAGAGCTGGGGGTGACATGGGAGCGTCGTTCCTGGTCTCGGTAGGAGATGCCGGTAAGCCAGTTGAGGATGGGTTTCTCTCGTTGTTTGCTTGTCCGTAGTTGATGGGCTGGAACTGCGTGTTGAAAGACTGCTCGGCAACATTTGGGACTTGTGAAGTCGTAACAGGCGACTGAACACCCTGCGGCATGGTGAACCCTGGAACGGTGGAATACTGTTGCTGAGAAGCAGCCCTAACCCGATTGTTCACGTTGGGAAAAAATTGATCAAACGTCGTGTTGATTTCGTTGTTGCGCCAGTCAGTATCCGTGGCTGAGAGCAGTTTGGACATAGCAACCCTGTTACTCAGATACGCGTCGACTCTAGCATTGAGCTCTGGGTTGGCGGTTTGCATGTGTGGGTTGAGGAGCCGGTAGGAGCGGGGAAACTCCTCGTCCTCCTCCTCATACATTTCCTCCTTCATGACGATCTCTTCGGTGATTCGGAAAGCCTTGCCCGTTCTCTTCTTGTGGATTTCGCTCGCGTTGCGGGCTGACTGGACCCGTGCCTCAATGCTCCGGTCTGCACGTCTCGAGGCGGCGATGTATGCGCGTTCCTGATTCTCGGAGTGAGAGCGTTCAGTGTTCTTTACCAAGAGGCTTCGAGTCAGTCATGTCTGCTGTATTGGGCCAGAGGGGATGTGCTCCCTTACCCTGCGTGTAGGCGGCTGTGTCTTTTCGCCAGTATCTTGGGTTTCGCGAGTTCTCTTGGGCATTGTGAAGGGAGAACGGTTTGGTGTTACTTAAACTGAGTTGAGTGTAGTGGAAAGGCCGACAAAGAAAGAATTCGGTACACTCCGCCTGGACTTTGCAGGCGGAGGGTTGCCAGGGATTTGGATTGTTGAGTAGATGTGGATGGGATGGAAGAGAAGTTGAAGACGGCGGTTCCGAGGGTTGATATAGATAATGCGATGTGTGCCCACGAAACGTGTTTCCCCTCTGTCGTTTGGAAAGATGCTAAGTTACCTCGTTCTCGGTATCAGATCGGACAGTGCAGGGCGACAATGTTGTTGCATGTGGCTGAGATGAATATTTTGTTGAATGATGTAGATTCCGGATCATGTGGTTGGTGGTGGAGAGAATTAAGCTTGAGGATGCAGTAGAAAGAAAAGCCAGACTGCAGGAACACCCAAGATCGGTAATATTGGATGTATCGAGACAACGGAATAAGAACCGACAAGCAGGCAACTCACAAGCAAGTCGTCGGATGGGCCGTACTTTGGGTTATATACGGACATGGAGGGCAAGACCAGCCGCAGGCCACGCCCGCACCCGCAGAAACACCCCAGAAGAAGAAAAAAAGAGACATCTCATCTCACGTCTCAGGCGCCCAAACGACGTGTAGCTCGATCCTTGAACGATCGAGCGACGTTGAATCGAGCGTAGCTATGACGATCGATCTCGATGAGGAGGTCGCTGTTAGCGCCTGAGCCATGGCACATGTACTGCCCCGTATCGAGAGCTAGACCCCTCCAGGAGCCACCGGGAGCCACCACGAGCCACCAGGAGGCCTGCACATGCCCCGCCGGGCCAACTCCGACCGCCCCTGAGTGGCTCATTTCGGCCCACCCCCATCGCGAGCCGCTGCACCACCAATTGACCTTTGGTGCACCGCACTGCACCGCTCCCAAGCTTCCAGGACGCTGGAGGGTGAAGTCGGGATGGATGGATACTGTAACAATATGGCGACGGGAACGAATGCCATGTATTCTGTATATGCTCCCATATTCCGTGGCAGAAGTACAGTAGGAGGCAATAAACTAAAACATGCCTGAAGCTACACGAGACGGACGCGGGCGAAAAGGAACGCATCCTTGAGCTTGAACTTTTGCAGTCTAAGTCGCCCTGCATGGGATTTGGACCTCTCCGCCAGACCACATGCATCTAACATTGGACGCCTCGAAAGCTGACTTGGTCAATAGGCCGAGCCGGGGAATTGCGAACCAGACTTGCTTGGCCTGGGTGAAAGAAAACAGGGTGCAAGCTCTCCCCTAACCGCTGCCATATCTGGCGACAAGATTGCAAACTACGCGGCCGTTCATGCCATCCAAGGTCCCATTGTCTAAGGCTGTCTTGTCTTGCTGCTGAAGCCCATCGGAACTTACATCCACTTCGACAGGTTGCAATCGTGGTTCTGCGTCGTGGCCCAGAACTCTCTGCAAAAGAACCCTTCGGGTGGCATCCCTGTCACCATGCCGTTCTCTCACAACCTTGGGCTTGCTGTTTCCTGCGGTCTCACCCGGACCTCTTGAGCGACTTGGACGCCTGGCAACCCGTCTGGCCTGACTCCCTTTCCATCTGCACTAGGCACACCGCGCTCGCCGTGAGCCCGGTGTGCAAAGGCCGTGTTGCATTGCACCAAGGCACCCCGTTAGCAGCGTGAGCTGCCGGCATGTCCAGGATCTGTCAGGCAAACTCCCCTTTTTCCCGGTGAGGAGGTGGGGAAAAGTATCCCGTCTCTGCAGACCACCGATAGCGTGCTGCGTGGGCTTTGACTCTCGTCTCCATAATCTCTTGGTAGAGGAGGCTATCCAGTCTGAGTTGCCGCGGGCCTCTCATCGCAGTGACACTAGGCAATCGGCCGATAAGACATTGCTCCCTGAGCCCACGTTTCGTAGACTCGGCTTCTGAGATCGTGATCCAGAGAAAGAACCATCAAAACAAACAATAGGGTAATAGGGTGCTTTGGTCCATTCCCATCCGCAATCCACCATGGCAAACGTGAACCGGACGGAGCAACTCTTCCGACTGGGGGATTGGCACTATCAGATGTCAACCCTGTTTGGTAGTCAGCCAGAGAGGCGCTTGTCCGGCACAGACAGCAATGGGCGCAGAAGAATGGGACGTTCATCCAGGGAAATGGTAGCTTAGGTGCCGCATCGTGACCCAGTTCCTTGTTTTCCATGAGTTTTCCCCTTGCTCCATTGGACTTCCAGCCGGTTCCGTTTTCTGCCACTTCCCCAGCTTCCGAATTGGTGCATGTTTCGTGGCATTGTCTGGCCTCCATGGTACAAGGGCACGGCATGGCGCGGGAAAGTTGTGGTGAGTGAGCCGTTGGTGGGACTTGGCTTTGTACTGTGCCTATGCAGCAGTCAATCGAGAGGATGCTTCTCTTCGATCCAGCGACGTTGTTCCCGCATCAGGGCATCGTCAGGGACGCGTTAGTAGCGATGAAGAGCGTTGAGGGGCTGAAGCAAAGGAGCTCGCACATCGCAATACCATCGGTCCCGACACCACCAAGGCGAAATGGGTGATCCAGACAGACGGTGCCGTTGGCAGGGAATCGCGCCGCAGGTGTGCCCAAGTTGGCCAAGGCCCCATGGGAGGGGACAGAGCCGGTCTAGGCCCTGGAGAACGGTGGGGGCCAGGGCCGTCGAATTGCTCCTGACGGCCCATGACGATCATTTGAGTTGCCGGCCGGCCCTTGGTGATTCTCTCCTAGCGCCCGAGAGGTATCGGGACCGTAGATGACCGTGAATCCGGCTTGTACACTTCAGGTGTCGACGCTGGTTGTCGTTGGGCTATAATGCCACGAGGAGAGCAATGCAAGTGACACGCAAGTAACGGACTGACGCTTCACCCTCCACGACTGAACCGGATTAAACTGAATCTTTGAACCAGGCTGAGCTGGACTAGCATCTCGTGGAAGATGCGACGGGAGCAGATGGAGTGGAGGACCCCGCCGACCTGACCTAAAAGCTTCTAGCTGGGAAACCGCCATCAGCGCTACCTTGCCGCAAATCTCCAACAACCAACCAGGCGGCTCCTTCTTGATACAAGCTCCCAGCGCATCCGACCATCCTCACCATCACTAATATCAGAGGGAAACATTATCCTCTTCTCCCTTCCATCTCCATGCCTAGATCGCGGGCTGTTATGCCGTAAGACGGCGGTCAACCTGTCGCAATGATTGCGCCGGGTTCAAGGAAAGGGTTAAACAACACCCCTCTTGTTGCCCGAGGCCCCAACAGCAATATTCATGCACAGGATGCATTCCGCAAACATGCACGGCGGCTACGAACCAAGTCGTGAAACCAGAGCAACAGAATCAATCGGGCGACTTGGTCTGATATCCCGCTTTGATACGGTATTGTACCTCGAACGATTGCCCTGCTTATCCTGAACCTCTTGTTACTCCTTGGCTGTAAGTTGTGGTTGGATCCCTGCCTCTCTAGCCCGGACCTTTCTCTCCGGCACACATTCCCCGAGTTGCTATGATGGCTCCCTGTTGAGGACCACGAGCTGGTACATGGAGGTACAAAGCAGCACTAACAAATTCCCCCTGGTTGCAGCAAAGCTCATGCTAGACTTGTTTCGGGCCTGATGTGCCAAGTTTCTTGTCCTCGGCACCCTGAGCCACGCCTCACGCCACGCCGAGCTGTCGTTTCGCAAGCCACACTTGATCACCATGGGAATTTACCTGCATCTTGGGCCAAAATCAGCAGACATTCCCATCCCAGCTCATTATTCCCGACTTTGCAAGCTGACTGACGCCTCAGTATGACGTTGCCAGCTTCGACAGCATTGGTTCCCGTCCCCAGGGTCTCCGAGAGCTAATCTTGCGCTACTCGCAGATCCCGCACACCACCCAATGATTTACCACTGATGTCGTTATGATGAAGCTGTAACGCAACCCAACAGGGCTGTCATGGGACGCTCTATCGCGTGGAAGGCGACATGCGTGCTACTGGACGCGTGCCCATTCGCCACTACCCCGGATCTTCTTGAGTTGCAACTCGAGTTTTGACACAAGTTGGCAGGCAGACAGAGCAGGGCAGATCAACCTTGCAGACTAAGTTCCAGACAGCTGGAGCCTGCAGACCACCATCTTGGGTCGAGCGGCCGCCAGCGCGAGTTCCCGGTTGTGGCGACTTCAACAGTTAGGTGGACGTCCCCTCTATCACTCAAACTCTCTTCAGTCAGTTGAAGGGATTGTGATTTGTAATCCCCTCGCTTGGTTGAGTAGCAAGCACCCTTCTTGCACGGCAATTCCAAGCTCCGGGTGGAATTACATCAGAATCGCCTCGATGTTCTTGGGTGCTAAAGTTCCTCGACCTGACCTTGAGAGTTCTTTTCCCGAGAACCCTATCATGGCCGCGTACTACAGTATCCACTCACGCCAAAGACTCGGCCAGTGACAGATAACATGCGAGCTGCCCGAGGCAAGCCGCGGAGAGATGGTGTTGGGGCGACGAGGCCGGGTAGGTTGGCGAGATCTAGCTCTCCTAGCTCTCCGGCCATCCACTCTTGAGTCTTTACCTTGAGCCACCGGATCTGCCCTCATGCCGCTCAGGATTCAGGCGACATGAGCCCCTTGATGGCCTATGTGGACCCTGAGATTTGACTTGCGAAACTCCCTTTGCAAAGCATACAAATTTGACTCTCTTGCTGGGCGCCATCATAGGAAACCTCCGTTGACGAATTACTAGGCACTTCCACGGAGGGGACATTCTATGTAAGTGAAGCTCGACGGACCCTGAGTCCGGGACTACCGATTTGCTGCTCAATTTACTTGGATATAGATTATTCTTGCGGGAATCGACGCCTCACCAACGCCATATCTTGAGTTGGCTTCTGGAACCCGCTCTGATTAATCTGGCTCTTCCGCTCGGCTGCACTACTCGTCAGAGGCACAAGCCAAGGCCAACAAACCGCGTGGCTCCACCCCATTTGTTCACAAGGTGAAGACAAATCGAAAAGCCAATGCATGTTTAGCACTATGCTCACCTTGGCCCTAAATCGTCTGTGCAGTAACTGCAGATCGGGCCGGTCAGATCCAATGTTCGGAACTCTCGATATCGCAGCTAGAGTCGTTTGAAGTTCATGTCGCGGCAGGGCGCAACAGGCAACTCGAGCATCCCCAACAAGAGGCGCCATGGTTCAACTTGTGGATAGACTCAAGTCTTGAGCGATTTTACAGTATCAGGGCCAGCTTTCAATATGCTTTAGGAGATGCCCGACTGGCGAGTTAAGAAGATCTAATCGAGAGCGATTACGAGCGTCTCTTATCACTTGGGTTTACACCGAAGATATGAGCAAGTCTTCTTGCATAACAACTCACGCCATATCGGAGATATGCGAGATGGGAACATCTATTGGGGTTTAGTCTATGCTAAAAGATGGATTTCAGGGGTTTACATGATTCTATCGTAGAGTTTTGCAGGATGGCATTCACATCTGGGTACCTATGACGACAGGATCATATCCCGATCCTCTCATGCAGATGGATCAAGGTGATCGTAGGGCGTTTGAAGTAGTAACGTTGATTGCTCGAGTTGTCTCTACCTGAGGCCTCCACATCCCAGAGGGGTTTGGAAGCCTTCCTGACGACGTGGCGGGCAGTTCCTGAGCAACGATATCGGAGCCCATCTGGAAACTTGAGAAGATGGACCTTTTGTTTGCGTGTGAGCCATATTTGTCACTTTGTGATCAAATCTTTCGCTTCGTTTCTTTTCGGTCCTTTGATTCGTTATACGGTAACGGCTGATGAGGGCTATTTCCGCTTGTGGCTTGGGAATCATGTGCGGTGCGGACCTCAATGAGATCCTTGGGGATTCCGGCGGGGTTCATGTTGTTGAAGGTGCGGCTGTAGGCATTTTGGTATACGGGGTATAGAGTGAAGGGGGAAATTGAGTACTGGTGAAGAAGTGTTGGGACGCTCCAACTGCTTCTGAACATCGTGGATATCCATCGGGTTCCTATCTCTCTACCCTGACGTTTACGTCGATGTCACGATCTAATAGGGTGTGTGTAACTGTGAAAGGTCGGAATCTTGAGTGTGCCCTTTCATGTTATCGGCGAGGAGATGCAAAAGAGTCCTGCCCCTCTCGTTTCTCTAGTTGATGTTGATATGTGGGGGTTTATGAGGCTCACGATGGATGCCAGTGTACCGACTAACCATGTGTATTACTGGAGCGTCTGCTGCACGTCCGCGATGGTTTGTCCGCGTGGGTGATGTTTAGCCACATCATACAGATTCCAAGCATGGACGTAGGTAGAACCGAGATCCCCATATGATGGGGGAATACCGAGGCCCGTCAACCTAATGGTCTTCAATGCCTTGTCACTGATCTAGCTGACTGTCCGCGACTATGAATCTATAGCTAGATTGCTCTTAAAACTGGATAGCCCAGCTCGTGAGATCGTCTTCGCGAACACACCATTTAGAAAATCTGACGGGGGTGTAATGAGAGTCCACTAGGTAAACGGTTTGCTCATCGACCATCGGCTGCTCCCTTGCAACACCAACGATCAAGTAGAAGGGACTGCACGGCACCAGGCTATGCTGAAGATGTTGACAAGATAAACCAGACGTTCGAGCCTCTTTCCGTCCTCCAAGGTCCCTAATTGTTATATATAAAGTCTGTGAAGTTTGGTACTGGTAGTCTGGACTGCTGCTGGAGGTGTCTGAGGAACAGAAACAATGACTGTTTAGTTCTAAAAAGTTGCGGGGAATGACCTAGAGCCCCCTTGGAAAAGGATTTTAAGTCCTTGTATCTATAAGCTCGGGTGGCTACCCAGGTAGTGTTCGATTGACGGTGCCTCGACGGGTAGAAGACTCATCCGGCATCGCAAACACTGATAGAGAAACCGCAAATGCGAAGAAAGTACTTCTGCTGACTCTGCTTCTCCTTCACCCATCTGACATCCATCTCAAGCTGGCTCATGAAGGAAGCGAGATGGGCAAGAGGAGTTCGCAAAAGTGTGCGAATGGTGACGATACCATCCCAGCCCCGACATCTCCGTCGTTAAGTAGGTAGTCTTGGAAGCACGAAGCCACAGTCTCAATAGCTGAGTATATAATGATAACATCATGCGATGCGTTAACTCGAAGAGTATCTGACTCTTGTCGTGTAGTTATGTATATGTTCACGTACTCGTGCATGGCGATGCCGTTCACTGTTCGGTTACTCCCAGGTGTACATCTGCGGGGCGAACTCGAAGCCCAGCAGAACTGGTCAATCCAGGGCCTGATCGCTTCGCGAACGGGAGAACTGAGTGCCAACATTGACGAACTCCAAGAATCGCGGACACGGCCACCAAGTTTCATCTGTCTGCACTCGTGACGCGGCGCGCTTGGGCTCGAATGATTTTTCAATACCCGTGATATTCAGGCTAATAAACTGGCACCGATCGTAGTCGTATGCCTAGAGGGCATTTCCGAGAAACGACGTCCTGAGAGTTGGTGAAGGTTTGAGCTCTAATCTCGGACTAATATATATAGGCATCGATGTCATGGGCCGGAGAGCCGCAGCATCTGTTGGAACGGAATGCGTATGAGGTGACTCCCTTTGCAATTCGCTGGTTATCGGCAACTTCGTTTGCTCCGATCAACTGATGAGGACAAGTGATCCCAAACAGGCATTATATGACACGCTCTTTCAGGTATCTATATAGATCATCGACTTCGAATTTGAGTCGTAGAACTTAGGGGAAGAGAGAGGGATCTGAAACCTCGTCGATCTGCCGATACCATGGGATGAGCCAGACAAGGGCGCTGTTTATAGTGACCAACAAACCAGCTCATTGACATGGGATCTCATACAAGAGCTCCCGCCCAAGTGAGCTTGCGCAAAGCTAAAGATGCAGCATCTCTCATTGTAACCTCTCACCCGCCGACAATCCTTCTCCCGCTCAAATCTCCTCGACTCCCAGTCTTCTCTGCTTCTCTGTCTCAGGGACAGTTCAACAGACGGAACCGGGGGGAGGGACTGCGCGCCTAAACTTTCCATGTCGAAAGCAACATGGCGGAGCAGTGTTTCGGCCGGGTGTGAAAAGTGAACGAGGTGGTGATATATAGTATAGATGAGGTATTACGCCGACAAAGGTTCGGTGATCTGGGTCCGGTCATCCCCTTCGTATAGCAATCCATCGCAGGGAACGCAAAGCAGTTTACAAAATCCTCCATCTCCATCTGTAACCATGGTCGTAAACGATACTGTTGGGTTGCAAAGAGGTTCATTTCTCGGTCTCAATGGCACAGGTGACTGAAGTGACCGCCGGACCGAGTAGACAACACATTCTCGTTCAGCCTCGTTGCAACGTTGGCATTTGGTGCGCCGACCAGGTGGAAACGTAGAGAAACCTTCGCATTCCTCTTCAGGGATCGTGAAGTGAGACATCGTGCTCGTCTATCAAATCGACATCCGTAATAACTCCCGTCCTGTTTAATCCCTTGACTGGTCGATTTATCCTGACTCTTCTGGTTCGTCTCTTCTTCGTCTGTGGCCTCCAGCCGTTCCATTTCGTTCAGGGAGGGCGCTCTGTGACCTTGAGCTTTGACGAAGCCCGTCCAGCAGGAGTAGGAAAAGCGAGGCTGAGCTCTTAAAGTCTTCGTGGACATCGGTCAAGCTTTCAGCGCTTGATTATATATATCCCTTGAGTTAGCATAATGCCCTATATCACCTGATGCCCTGAAGCTTACCATGTTGGTGGTGATACACGGCGAAAGTTGAGTTGCCAACCTCGGGAGATTGTCATCGCGTCGATGATGCACTGAAGTTGGAATACATGATTCTTTTGTAAGACCTTGCTTTCTTTGATCCTGCCCAATTCGTGCCACCTCTCCCAGGTGGTGTTTGCTTCTCAAAGAGGCTGCTTTCCTCTATACTGTCATTCTTGCAAAAGGATCACTTCTGGCAACTCTTTCCCGACCCAAGAACCCGACAAAGAGGTTGGTAACCTGAAAGAAGACCCCGAATGCAGCGTGGACAGCGTAAGGATCCCTCATCAGGAGAATCGTCATCTTCCGAGCCGCTCTCTCCTGGGCAGGGATAAGTGACGCCGCTCTTGTCCTGTTGAGGTTGAGGTTGGTGAGATGGTGTACATGTGGGCAAGTAGTAACCCCAATGGCCTGCCGTTAGAGCCATGTGGTTCGATTGAGGATTTTTCAAAGTCCAAGACCTTTACTCGGAAAGCTCCTATGCCGCTCAAGGTCGAAGAATTATATACAATAATCGAGTCGAGCGTGTTGGAATGTTTGCTCGACGACAACCTGGAGTTTCTATCCTGTCGTCTTCAGGAACTTGGGATTGTTTTGAGGTGTCGCTGGCCCGGGCACTTGAGTCGAGTCCACTGGCTGTGCTTGTTGAGGCCAAGCGTCTGAGGACCGACCACTGGGTTCAACTCATCTTGTTTCTTCGTTGATGAAACCAAAAAAAGGTGAGTATCCAAGAGCTAACTCTAGAGACGATATCTTCACGGCAGGACCACGATATGGGCTAGTAGAGAAGGTGGTTGTAAAGGAGCCGTGAGTATATAATAATTCGACATCCTCTGTGTTGAACGCAAGAAACCACTGTGCCAACGGCAAAAGTGAAAGATACCTTTCAACAGGTACCGTGGAAAACTGGGTCTTATTGCTGCACGACACTCTGGTAGTTGTTGTGGTCGAGTGCAAGACAAGCTGAAAGACATATATATACAATGTCGAAAAAAGACCGGGGTCCAAGGAAAGGCGGGATTGGAGCTTGGGGAAGAAGCTTGCCGATCGAGAGGGGATGAGATCAGGGTTCTTATAGTCGTTCTCAGCTGGTGTTGCTTGTGTTTGGATCCATATCTGTTTTGTTTGGTGTGTTGCACGCCTGAGATATTTGCGATAGAAGCAAGGACAACAACACGATAACAAGAAGCATCAAGACAAGCAGAATGCAAAGTGGCCAACTAATCAAACATGTATCAACCTAATCCAGGCACGAATACTCTTAATGCTATTCGGCAATGATTCATCAAGGTATCATATAAATTTAAACCGAATGTAAGTAGAAGAGTAGGGTAGGTGCACGTTATTGGTACAAAGAATCATGAATAGCTTCATTAGTATGCGTAATACAATAGCCACATTGTCCACAATCTGAGATTGACTGGCTCAACTTTGGGTATCTATGACCGTTATTCCTTGATGAAAATGAATATATCTACTCCTCATCTTCGGCGACTACTTCGGCCTCTGCTGGCTTGCTCTTCTTCTCCTTTTTCGCCTTTTTCTCTTTCTTATCCTTCTTCTCTCTCTTCTCCTTCTTCTCCTTCTTGTCCTTTTTCTCTTTCTTCTTCTCCTTCACTTCCCCAGCCTGCTCGACTTCTTCCTTCTCCTTGACTTCCTCAGTCTTTTCAACTTCTTCCGTCTCCTCAACCTTCTCTACAACCTCGTCCACCTCCATCTTATCCTCAACAACTGGCTCCTCCTCCTTGGAAGGCTTGTCTTGAGCTGGCTGCTGAGAAGCAGCAGCCCGTCCTCGCTGAGGTAGGCTTGAATCAACTTGAGCATCAACCTCTCGCATCCAAACCTTCCAGTCTCTACGCCGTGTCTTCCACATATCACCCTTCCAGCTTCGCCACACGCTTCTGCCCATCCAGCTATCCCGGAGCTCGGCCTCGTGCTCGCCAAGTCGTGACATGATGGCCTCCTTCATGTGGAAGGGTACACTGCGCTCCTTGCCCTTGCTGGGCACCTCGGCGATGGCGTTGATGAGGTTGTGGCCGAACTGCTGGACTGCAAGCTCGTGGATATGTGGGAGAAGAGAGCTGACGATGGACTTGTGGAAGGCAGGGTTGGAAGAAGGTGTTGCAAGGGCCGTGGTGAGGACGGTAACGGTAGGCATAGAAGTAGTGGCGAGACGGACGAGCACAGCCGGCTCAAGAGCGAGAAGAGACTCTTGAACACCCTTTACGGGTCCAGGTATCGAGAGCAATGCAGTGAGAAGTTGCGCGCCGTGAGACTGGATAGCGTACTCGTTCTTAGACAGCTGCTGAACGTCCTTCTTCTTCTTCTCTTCATCCTTGAACCCACACAAGTAGGTAACCAAATCAGCCGGAGTCTTTCCACATCCCTCCTTAAGCCCCTTGTTAAGCTTCTTGATCTCGTCATTTGCACCACGAGCAGCACATCTCTCAAAGAGAGTCTTAAGGACATTGAATCTCGACTTTGTGACTAGCTGGGGCACGGTTGGTGTGATTTGCTCAACCGCTTGTACCAGATCATCCTTGCTCAGTCGGTTCAGTACTCGGATGGCTGCATAGGACGAAACATCGTTTCGCACGTATCCTTCTATCCGGGGGAGGAAAATGTTTTGGTTGAGAGCCTTGAAGATCTTGCCGGGGGCGTGCGTGATGAGTGTCTCGATTAGTCGTGATCCAATCTGGTCGTAGATCATGCCGTTGATGAACTCGGAAGCCTCTGAAGAGCCATCGCTCAGGGACTTGGGGGCACCAGGAAGAAGCTGGAATAGGAGGGTCGGTCGCTCAGCATCTGCCTTCTGCTCACCCTTGTTGAGTGTGAGGTCAAGTTCCAGCAGGAGCTGAAGCGTAGGATTGCCCATAGGGTGTCTAGCGAGCACCCGCAAACTGGTCGCATCCATGCCCGCTGTCGAATCCTGGATAATCTTGGTGGCCGCCATGGTGAAAGAAGGAGGGACAGCCCTTAGGCCCTTGTTGGCCTCGTCGGCGGCATCAGCTCCAGAGACGGAAATTTTCTCCTTCTTCTTGCTCTTCATGAGAGTTCGCACCGAAGAGTCCTCCAATGGTCGCCCAGAGAGGACGAGTAGGAGGACACGCAAAGTATGCGACGCAAACCGGTCCGTAATCAGATACGACAAGCTGCCCTCCAACTCGTCCAGCGTCGCCAGGAATAGATGCTCCATAGCAGCCTCAGGCTTCTCGGAATCACCTCCCGCACCCTTGGTATCCAGCACAAACCCCACAAACCCAGAAAGCTCCTTTGTCACTACGCCCGCTGACCGCAGGAACAGGGCCTCGCAGCAGTGGCTCGCGAACCGGTGCTGCACCAGCGAGAGGAAGTGTCCCGCAAAGGCCTCGAACAGGCGCTTCTTCTGCGCCGTGGTAGAAAGCTGGATGAGGCGCTCCATCAGCCGCGAGCACGATTGACTGCTGGCGAGCTTGAGTTCCTTGTTCTCGGCCTCCTTCCACACGTTCTCGAGAAAGACATCGCGCTCTTCGTCCGAGGGGAATTGGTTCAGCTCGAGTAGCTCGTCGGCGCGACGAAAGTACTCCTGCTCCTCATCCGCAAGCATTCCGAAAAACTCCTTCTCCCCAATGCCACCATTCTCCTGCGCCTCCTGTCCATCTTGGTAGCCGTTCTCGTCGGTGGTTCGTTGGCGCTTCGAGTCGTTCTCGTACGCCTCGTAGCTTTCGGCTTCTTCACGTCGCTTGCGCTTCTTCTCCTCGCGACCCGCGCCGCGCTTCGTTCTAGGCTTGGGCATGTTGATTTGCGAATTCAAAGATTGTTGTAAAGCATTGAATTCAAGAGAAGTTTTGGCGGGGCGTTTGGTTGCTGGTCCAGAAGTTTTCCAAAAATTTCTGGCTGGAGATACTGATAAGGATTATCGATAAGATAACACAGGAACAGCAATTATACCTCCAAGCGAATTGAAGACAACATATTTCATCCATTCAAATCAATCGATATTTCGTATGAGAAACCATCATTCTTTTCTTTAATCGTTATACACTGTTTTAGTCTAGATCTAATCATAAATCGTAAAACAACAGCGTCTCTAAGTTCTTCTTGTCCAGCCAGCGAAGATCCTGGTCCTCTTCTTCTAGCTCCCTTTTTCTATCATTCCTTCGTTCAAATCTCTTCTCCATGTTAAATGGAGTCAGATAATTCTCTTGCTCACTCGCGTCCAACATCCTCGAGGCCCTTGACAAGACCCTCGACGGTTCCCTTTAGCGTCTGGCAATTGACCACGACGCGGAAGAAGCTACCCTTGGGTCCAGGAGCATAATCGACCATGTAACCCCTGAGGATCATTTTCTCAACCATGGTCTTGGTTTGAAGGGTGTTGACTTCCTTGTCCTCGGACAAGTCCCCACCGGGAGCGTAGTAGAAGCACACCTGAAGACAAGGTGGGGGATCCTGAGATACCAGGACAAAGTTGTCGCTCTGCTTGATGAGGCTGGCGAGGTACGCCGCCTGCTCGAATGCGTGATCAATCTGCTTTTCGAAACCAGCAGCGCCATAGTAGATCCAGGCAAGGGCAAGCTTCAAGCTGTCTCCACGTCGACCGCACTGAAGGGTCAGGTCGGCAAGATCCCAAATGTCACCGCTGTCGCTGGTATGGAACAAATACCCTGCAGCTGTGCTGTTTGCCTTGTTGAAAATGTTCATGTCAGGACCCAGGAGGAACGAGCAAGTAACAGGAACATTCATCATCTTGTGGGGATTGACCGTCAAAGAATCAGCCAAGTGAGAACCGTTGAGCTTCGACTTTTGCTGTGCCGAGAAGATGGCTGGGCCACCCCAACTGGCATCGATGTGCATCCACAGACCAAACTCCTTGCATATCTTGGAGATTTCCTCAAAGGGTTCGTATGATCCCATGACAGTTGTCCCTGCTGTCGAGTTGACATAGAAGGGTGTCTTGCCTTCAGCCTTTGCGCGGAGAACCTGCTCTCGCAGGGCGTCAGGCTTCATGCAGCCATACTCATCCACAGCCACTGGCCACACACTGGAAGAGCCGAGACCGCAGATCATGGCGCTCTTCTCAACCGAGTAATGGCCATGTGCACTTGTAAAGACAACGAAATCACGGTCACCATTGCCGGATATTCTGCATTCAGGGAACAGAGTGTTGCGGGCCACAACAAGGGAAGTCAGGTTGGACGCACTTCCGCCCTGGCAAGAAATACCACCTGCTCGTGGACCAGTGAAACCAAACAAGTGCGCCAGGGTCTTTGCCGTGGTCTTCTCGATCACAGTCAAGGCGGGGGAGACTTGGAATACATGCAGCTGAGGGGCGTTAGTCAACTATCCCTGATTGATAGACAGATAATGTCACTTACATTGGTATTCAGGACTGAGAGAACCATGTCTGAAACCACGCCAACCTATCTCCTAGTTAGTATGCATGCCGTTGTAACTATGAGACGGATGCACCTACCGCATTCGTGCTCGCATAGAGCTTGTCGAGGAAACCCTGGTCCCAAGTATTGACACTGTTCTCGAGGACTTGCTGGATGATCTCTAGAAGACCCTCCTTACCCTGACCCTCATTCGGCAAAGAGAATTTGATCCGGTCAACCAGTTCACGGGGCTTTTGAAAGTCAACCAGGACATTAGCCTCGCCCGGGGCAAGGTCACCCGTAGCCCGCTGCGACGCTGCATCGTCGGCAGCCTTGATGAAGGGTACAATGAGACCTCGGACAGCCTCGATGAGCTAGGTGGTGTGACGTCAGCGGCCAATCAGCCCAAGAGTGTCCCCGTGATGGGTATCTTACATCGTGCACTTCCTCAGCCCTACGGAGGGTGGTGGAGGGGCTGCTCCCGTTATCGAGATGGCGGCCGTTGGTTGCAGTCATGTCGGCTAGGGTCGGATGCAGGAGGGGGATGGATGGTACTATGTGGATGATGGAAACTCTACCAGGATTTCTCAGTTACGCACGCCCAAAGAAGCCCCCAAAAAATTATGATACAGTTGAGAAGATGACAGTCAGAAAGAAGTTGACATCGAAAACTCTAAGAATGGCGAGATGGACCTATGACTACAACGCTCCGAGCAAGTCTCGTGACACGAGGGATTTCTTAAAAATGTTCTACCGAGTCTTTACCGGATGAAGAATAGACATGCCGCGGCCAAACGACCATGAGGCCGAGGGAGCTTTGATTCGGCTCTAAACGGGAGACGAGTGAGATATCTCGGTGAAGGATTCCATCCTCGAGGGTATGGGGATATGGAGTGTGAGTTGGTCACCTATAAAAGGCAGGCAGTTAAGTCTTTGGCTTGGCGGAGGGTGAGTCTGAGAGTGAGAAAGAGTCTGAGCGAGCTGAACTTGTTGGTGTCAGCCGTCAGTCAACTCACTCGGCCGGTTGGCTCCCAACAATTCCGCGTCTGCCCTTGTCAAATCTTTGCTCGATCTTGACGAGCTGGACCTGGTTTTCCCGTCATGGCATGATTGTGCCATCATTTTCAGCACATGGACACCTTGACCTCGTCCTCTTTCACATGGGAAAAGTCAGACCAGATAACCTCAGATCCTTGTCTTGGTGACACAGGGTTCAGGAGACTGCTGCGGCTGTGGCCTCACCCAAGATGGGATGTGATTCGCCTCGAGGGTTCAGCCAGAGAGAGAGTGATAGGGTGAGTCAAGCACAGGGAAGAAGAGAGCTTTCATCGACCCAAGACAGATGCAGCCACCAAGTGTCGGTCGCATTGACAGATCGTCCGCTCTAGAGCTAGCTCAGACCCCTGGCCCCGTCCGTCCGTATCTCTCTCTGTCTACCTCGTTTATACCTGATGTGATGATGGATGCGTCGAGAGTGTTTAGAACAAGGTGACCAAGCTTGGACGCTCTGTCCGTGCGCGGAAGTCAATTTACGCAGCTAGCGATAGAGAGGATGAACCGAACATCATGTCGACGCGAGGTAACGGGATCAAGACGCGGTACGCGGAATAAAGGGAGAGATGGTGGTGGAGGAGGAGGAGGGGAGAGAATGATTTGAGTAGTGGAGGAGGGTAAAAAAGGTCTCGGGTGGCAGGGCGTTGACTATCACAGTCTCAACGATGCGTGACTATCACATCGCTTGCATCCTATGACAACCAACTGCCTAACACAGTTGACGCTGGATGGACAAAATCTCGAATCGAAGCGCGTCAACCGGCATCGCCGTGACTTGTCTGTCAACTGAGTGCGGCATTATCCGGTCCCAAGTTTTGGGGAGGGAAGAATTGGGGACGATCAAAGGTCTATAGCATCAACCGGCGACCCGCCCATCACCACCCTCACCGTCGAAGCTCATCTCTTTGACGAGCAGGGCTTTTTTTTTGGAAGCTTTTTGCACTTGGGGAAACATGTCTCTCGCTCTCGCTGAACGGCAGCCCCAGCCCACACCACACCCCACAACGGCTGCAACTCAGAGGTTTGAAGATTCCCCAAGCGAGGTAGGTGAGTGGTCGATCAACTGCCGTATCCAGGAACGAAGGGACAAAAGAGAAACGCGCGTTGCATTTTATTTTTATTTTTATTTTCTTTTTTGCATTGACATGGGAGACAAGGGGTTTGTTCTCTGTTAGTGAATTTTATCAATGGAGATGCCCTCTTTGGTGTTGTTGTTGTTTATCATCCTTCCCCCACACACACCACACGCTTTTGACCGTTGGGATCTGGCACCTTGTCTTGGCTTGTTTTTTTTTGGTGATTTGAGGGGAGCTGTGTAAAGCAGAAAGAGTGCAGAGCCCAACCCACACGCGATGTTCAAGCTAGAGCAAGTAAGCTGGGTGGACGGACGTTTCAGTCGTCATTGTGACGGATTAGACTACCTAAATAGACAAAACCGACCGTTGGGAAGAAGGGGGAACGGACGGCATCCGGGAAGCTCAGCTTTCAACTTGGCCCGAGTGTATGTGTGTGCGTGTGTGCTGCCCCTGATTTTCCCATGTGGTTGACTTGTCCTGTCGTCCCTTGTTTTTGTTGCTGATGCCCACATCCACATCCACCATCACGGCATGCCAGCTTCCAGGATCCATGTCACGGAGCGGAACTGGAGGATGAAAGGCAGCTTACTTCTTGATCAAAGTTTTGACAAATACGAAATCAAGAGGCAAAGAAGAGTAAGAAAAACTCTTTCAATGGGACCTTTACCAAGGTTCTAGCCCATGGACCTGGCCAAAAGGGAAAAAAATAGCACACCCCCCCTTTCGGGATCACATTCTGGTCCGTCCACCGGAGACATCAACCAACTTACTTCTCTGTCAAGAGAGAGAGAGAAGTGACAAGATGGATGGACACTGCTGCTGGTGCCCAAAAGACAGACTTAACACAGCCTGTAAAACCCCTGCTCCTCGTGCCCGCGCCCGCTCCGAACGCCACAAACGTCCCGATCCCTGGTCTGCCTCTCTTTTTTAGTTTGCTTGCCTTGCCTTGCCTCTCCCTAACGTTTACTGGGTCCATCCCCTCCACTCCCTCCCAGCTGGGCTATTAGCTCCCTCAAAGCACAGGCACACAAGCAGAAGAGAGGCAGCACGGGCAGCTCTTGCAATCCGTCCCCCATCCCCATTCCCATCCCATATTCTTGACTCTACCTAACCACGGCCCTCTCAGCCGATTCTCCGCAAAAGAGAACAAGGGGGCAGCACTTGACGAAAAAAGCAACGTTTTTTTTCTTTTTCTTTTTTTCTTCCTCATTGTTTTTTCCTCTTGTCCCTTCTCCGAATCATCTCTCGCTATCGCATTGTGTGGTGTGGTGATTAAGGGTAGAAAAAAAAAAAAAAATCAATCATCACAAGAGCAACAAGACTCGAATTCAAGGGAGGCTAGTTTTTGTTTGCTTCTGCGTCAGGCTATTTCTCTCTCTCTCTCCAACTACTGTACCCAACCCAACGTCGGTCCATCCGTCATCTTTCCGCCCTGGCCTGGCCTGGTCTGTCTCAGAAAAAGCCCCCCCTCCCCCCTCTCTTACTCTCTCTTTCACCAAGAAGAAACAAACCCGAACCCGGGGACTCGAGGACTCGATAAACTTGAACCCATCATCTCATCCTTTCTTTTTTTTTTCAATACTCGAACTCGACGGCATCACGCATACCCAAGGCGATCGATAGCTTTCCCGACAACGCATAAAACAATCACCCCACGACGTAACGATCACGATCTTTTCTTTGCGCATTACCTTTACAAGGCCCCATACCAAGCTAGTTTGGACCCCAAAAACATCTTGACGACGAAAAACGTTTCTAGATAGACTCTAGAACTGGGTCTCCACAAACGGCGCGGGCTGCGACCTCACGCGACGACAAACTCCAAACTCTCGCCCCCATCGCGAAAGGCTACCTTTCTAGCACCTGCGACTCCAAAACCTAAATACCTTGACCCACGCCCATCATGACAGCTCCGACACAACCTCCCGTCCCCATCTCCATCACCATCTGCGGCGACGGCGGATGCGGAAAGTCATCCATCACCCTGCGCCTCGTCCGATCGCAATGGACCTCCGACTATGATCCGACCATCGAGGACTCTTACAGCGTGACGCGCCGCATCGATGGCGTCACCTACCACCTCTCCCTAACTGACACGGCTGGCCAGGAGGAGTATCGCGGAATGTGGGCGTCCTCTAACCTCGGCGCCGACGCCTTCCTCCTCGTCTACGACATCACCTCTCGCGACTCCCTCGATGCCCTCCAACACTTCAACGACCTCATCGACATGGAAGCCGAGACACGCCTCGACAACGCCGACCGAGCGCGCCGCGCAGGCCTTCGCTCCGAGCCCCGCGCACGCACCGTCCCCCCCGTCAAGCTCGTCGCCGGAAACAAGTGCGATCTCCAGGAGAGTCGCCAGGTACCCGCCGCCCAGGGCTTGGAGTGGGCGCGCAAGCGCGGCTGCGGCTTCATGGAGACGAGTGCCCGTCTCGAGGTTAACATCGAAGAGACCTTCGCCCTTGTTGTGCGCCGCGTCGTCGAGGCACGCCGCCTCGCCGACATGAACCCCGACGGAAGCGAGCCCAACGCCCGGGGTATGACCAAGCCCCTGACTCCACTGCCCACCGACAGCGATACCGAGAAGCGAGCCGTGGGAGTCCGCGGACCGAATCTAAACGAAGGCGACCGCGTCGGGAGGAACAACGGTGGCTTCTGGAAGAACCTGCGGTGCTGGTAAAGCTGTAAAGAAGGTAGTGTTGTGGAGGATGACCCCTGAAAAGGAACAGGGACAAAAAGAAGGTTGTTTCGTTTGTTGAACCCGGGAGGAACTTTTTTCAAAGGCTCAAAATCATCATATACCAGGGATACCTCGGCGTAAGGGCGAAGGAAGGGGTTTGGCTTTCACGGTTGCGTTGTCTAGACGGGTTTGCCGCACCGTCTACCCATCATGAGGAGTTGTATCTGCACGAGTTTTGTTTTTTCTTCCCCCTTATTTTCTGGGTTGGGGGAGTTGTCCCAAGTCATATTTGTCGCGAGTTTTGTCTTTTTTTCTGGTTCCGATCGTATTTAAGAATAGCAGATCATGTCCATAAAGTATTGTTTTCCATGTTGGAGTTCGAGAGATGTGCTGGCATAGCAGGGCTGAGGTTGACTCTGGTGTTTTTGGTTTGCATCGATGGTTACTAGAATAATACATCAACTTGCATCAAGTTTGATATATTGGCTTAAGTTACATGAGCATTGTAAGTTGGGACACTGCGTGGCATACGTCTGGGTGCCAACGGGTCAAACCTGCAACTGAGATCAACATGTCTGAATGATTTGTGAATTGGGAGATGATGCTGAGCGTGATAGCACGCCTGGCTCTACCTTTCAAAGCAAATGAGATGAAATGGCACCCTGAGGGCTGGTTCCCTCCTATCGCCAAAAACGCCGGACCTCTAGGTCTAGAATCAACAGCTTACCCTTCTACTTACAACCACCTCTCAATATGTGAGTCGAGATGCTCTGTCTCCCGCCCTCACTCGCCATCTTTAAGACCATCCTGCCACTTCTTAAAGTCCGCGTACTCGAGCGTCGTCTTCTTGCCTTGGTACCGCGTGACCTTGAGCTCCAGGTCCTTCCAGCGCCCCCGGCTACCCATCCAACCCGCCTTGCGGATGAGGCTGAAGAGAGTCTCGTCCTTGGTCCAGCCCTGCTCGGAGGCCACGTCCGGGAGGTAGGTGGATCCGTACCGGCGACCCCGGTCGTAGAAGGAAAGCCGGATGCCGTGGACACCAATCTCCCAGTCAAACATGTCGTCGACCTCCTCAAAGTCGGTGAGCAGCGTCACGGCTACCTGCAGCGACGGGAGCTCCGACTTTCTTATAGGCGAGAAGCGGGTGTCGTGAAGCGCCGAGACGAGGGCGTACTCTGCAATGCCCTCGGAGAGGTCCTGAGCTTCAAAAGTGCCGATGCAGCCGCGGAGGGAGGCCTCGCCGTCTTCCATGGTGTTCCATGTGACGAAGAGAGGAGCTGAGGTTGGGGCAATGGGCAGAGAGGAGGTGCTAGTGGCAGGTGTCGACGCGCTCAGCGAAGTAGAAGAGGAAGAGGAAGAAGTGCTGGCGTCGGGGATAGCAAGGTGCTGTAGGGTGGGATCGTCGAGAGCCTTGGGGGCACTGACCGCGGGTGCCGGTCTCTCTTGGATCTCCCCGAGACTCAGAGCCTCCCGGTGGTTGAGGTGGGCATCGAGAGCCTCAAAGCACACGAGGCAGTGTTCTGTGGTAGCCATCGAAGAGAGGGGGGGCTGGGCTAAGCAGTGAGCAAGTCAGGAGATTATCAGGGATAGAGCCACGCGTAGGACACGAGGAAACAGAAGCGACGGATAATTGTGCCTCTGAACAAGAGCATGGGAGGGGGTGAAAGTCTGGGCGCCGGATTCAGAGGCACGAGAGAGCGTGGTAGAACGAGAGGTGGAGTTGAAGGAGGAGAGGTTTGAGGCCTGGGAGAGTTGGAAGAGGGAGGAAGGCTCCGGGACGAGGTGGAGGGGTAGGTCCGTCGGCGTGCGTGTTAGCTGCGGGGGAAACCCTTTGGGCGGAACATGCCTTGAAAATGCTCAGTGATAACAAGGTCACGGCGTTATGAGCAGACTTTCTATGGGGCGGCAGAGTTACACATTGAGCTAGAGTATTCGTCCTGGCCACTCAAAAAAGGCAGCCCAATTGTCTATCCGTGATCATGAGTGCAGGTTTGGGTTCCATGAGTGAGGTGATCGGGCTACCCCGCGATCCAGTTGCGGCGTATCACGGGCCTGTACGATAAGGGACCCCACAGGCCTCTACAGGTGCAGAGGCCGCTAATGTTCAGTGGGCTTGGCAGGTGAGGCGGCCTGCTTCCACGGCGACCTTACCGAGCCGGATCACGAGATCCCGTTCTCAACCGTAATAACCAACCTCCCTTCCATCTTAATGACGGCATCATCACTGCAACGTCTCCTGACACAAAGGATTTTTTTTTCCATCAAGTGCCGCGGACGACCCGCCACGGCAGAGAGTCCCCCCTTACCACCTCCTGCTACCGGATGTTCCACCTCCGCTGGTTTGATCACCACCCCGTCGTTCCAGAGCCGAGCCCCCTATGTTTCAGCCATGCCAACTTGACTCGGGATGCCTCACCTCGGGAAGCGGTATTACCGTCCATTTGTGCAACCCTGGAGGCGGGAAAAAGCTTGTCACCCCGGAGATCTGACTGATTCCCCAGGTCGTTGCTTCTATATCTGGGCAATTTTGATACCGGGGCTTGTTAGAGTCTAGAGATTAGGTCCAGATGGTGCATCCCAAGTTCGTCTCATGTCTGCCAACCACTGTCTCGAGTTATGGAATCCGAGATAGGCAATGCAGGAGTTCATGGGGAAAAATCGAATACAAATAGCCGTTGTCCTCTGTTGATCTGAGGTTGTTGAAAACTGTCATCGATCTTACCAAGTCAAGCCTCTTCAGGTCGTGTTCCTTTCAGTCACTTCTAACTTTTTCGTTCAAGTCGCCGGTCGACAACTTTGATTCCTCGATTTTCATCAAATTCCGTGTCCAGAACACTCACTCAACAATCCTTCAAGATGCGTTTCTCCATCCTCACCTTTGTTACTCTCATCACAGCTGCCACGGCGGCCAACAGTAAGCAGGTCCCGTTTCTCAAGCGAGATTTCCATCAACTGACTCAATTGGCTGTAGTCCGACGACAAGAAAGCAAGGTCGACGTCAACGCTGCTGCCATGACGGATCAGGACGGCAACGTGGTCGCCTTCGACTCCACCAAGGTCTACCAGGCCAACAAGAACGCTGGCATATAATTCAATGCTTAAGCGCTTGAGACCCTCCAGACATTTCGGTTCGACAATCCTGGGAGATAGTGGCAAGGCCTGCCCATTACGAACGACTGTTACTTGGGGGGGAAGTTTGTCGAGGGAGAAGGTGATAGAAGACGGTAGCAATGTGAACCAAATCTCGCGAGCGGGATACGACAAGTATAGCAAGGACAAATCTGGGCATGAGATTCGCCATCAATCAATAGTTTACCTGGGCGCGGAATGGAATCATAATAAATAAATAGACGGCTATGACCGAACGGCAGCCCCGATGGCACGGGAGTCATGCTTGATACAGACGTACCTACATGTATTAATGCTGCAAATCATCAACCAGGGCATGTCCATGGGTGTCGATGTCGTGTGAGTGAAGTACGTAGTCAGCGCCTTTGTTGTTGTTGATGGGTACAATACCAAGAGGTAATCTCGCTGGAGTGGCTCCATTTGCTGACGAGAGCAGTCAGCAAAGCGAGAATGCAAGGGGGTCCACGGTTCGGACTCTTGGGTTCGGACTTGGGAGACAAAGTGGGCCACAAAGTCTTGGATTGAAATTATTTGACCTTGACAAGCTGAATTGATGTTGGGTCGATTAATTGAGTATTATTGTTCATTGTTTTCTGCTGCAAGTATCACATCATGATTATCTTCTTCTAATTCTGATCAAAGACAAGCCAAAATCGAGTCAAAGCGAGAAGGCGGTGTCCCTTGTCCCTTGTCCCGTGACCAACCACGACTCGTTATGACATGTTTGGATCGCTCCAAACCCAAATCGAGTTCCATCCTGCGATCTGCACCTGCACGCACACACACACACACACACAACAACGCATCAGCCATCAGCCCTGGGATGCGACCTAATCAACCAGTCAGCCTCGCGGCTAGCGGGGCGTCGGCCCACGGACCACAGGCTTCCCTTTGTATTCGCTGTCACGATTCGCCTGCCATTGGAGGGAATTTCCTTGTTTCGACATCGGCAGAAGCACAGGCGTCTGGCATTGCTTGGTGCCGAGAGTCTCCCCTGGGCACTTGACAATGCATTGGCACGCTGAGAGAGAGACACCATCAGGATATCGTATTCTTGACCAATCTCGTGGTTCAGAGCCACCATTCCAGACGAAGGAGCTTCCTGTTGGCAGCCTGGCAACCCAAGCGGGGATGGAGCCAAGATGCTATTCCCAGAGGCCAAGAAGCTGACAAGACGAAAAACCTCTTAGCAGTGCCTCAGAAAGCTTCTATTCTCAGCTTCTCATGATCTCATCCTCACTCCTCAAATCAAATCCACAGCTAAGACGGGACCAACAAACAACATCCCAACCTCTTCAACAACATCCCGGTTTCCGCCCCCACACTTGTCACATCTTCGGCCGGGAAATACGGAACAGCCATAGCCACTCCCGCCTGGTTCTTTGGATATTGAGAGGCATTGTTATGATGGGACGGTCTCCAAGCTTAGTGGTCTCTCATGACTCTCCAATACCGATGCCGAACTTGGTCTCATACCGCTGCTCGTTGCCCATCATCACCATCATGGTCGTGTTGTTGTGGCTCACCGACCCACGACTCAAAACAGCTCCACCGACCCGCCCCCTCCCAAGTTTACAGGGCTGAGTTGTCCGGGGTGTTTCTCGCGCTGGAATCAAAGAGGCATTTTCCGAGCCGGGGCATTCTGTTGCGACCATCTCTCCAAATTTAGCCTTGCCGTTGTCGAAACGTGCTGGACAGATCGACCGATGGGCGCTAAAATGCCTCCGTCGTGCCCTAGGGAGCTGCGCAGCCTCGCGCTTAACCCTGGCGGCAATCTTAAGCGTGCTCTGGGCAGAGATCCTACCGGTCCTGGCAAATGTCCGCAGGCCCCGACTCGAGACATACTGCACATTCATCCCGTCCCACTGTTGCTCACTCACTACCTACTCCGTACGGAGTACGTATGTATGCAACTGGAGATGAAGATGAATGGAACCGGCACGCTGACAGACCCAGGAGGCCCCCAAAAGGGCCAAATCCGTGGCAACAACGGTTGCAGAGCCTCTCCCTGCCCTTGAATTTGCAGCAAATTAGCAGAGACTTACAGGGAGCTGTTCCAAAGTCCCCCCTCTGTGCTGGTCAGTTGTCAGCAACGAGATTTCAGCCGCAGCCCTCCATCAGCACTAAGCCCAATTTCAGCCCCGTAGCCGGCGCGCGACGCCGCAAGTGTTCTAGGCAGGCATGGACCATGAACCAGAGAGCAGTGGAGGCGGTGGCTCATCGGATCCCTGACTACCCAACCATGGCGCCATGGGCCATGGATGGCAATGGAGCTGCAAGAGGGCTGAGCCAGCTCGGTTGCGGGGACGAGTAACAAGTGAGGGAGAGGTTTGGGGCTTCGACTAACGTCCTGCTGTTGCATGGCGGCGTAGGCCGCGACCAGCCAGCCGTAATTAATAAAAAGGCTGGTCCCCCTGTGAAGGGATGCTGACGGTCGAAGCCTTGGACTCGACGAGTAAGCAGAGCAACGCAAACAAACATCGAAGACCTAGAGTTTTCGCAGGGCACTCGCACTTGCAGGACGTGGTCGACACAAGTTGCAGCGAGCACGATACGACAGCTTCATGACGGTCGACAGACATTTATGACAACCGCCAGAGATCTATGACAACCACCAAGAGTTAGGACCTGACTGAATGAGCAACGACCATCTACGATCAAGAAACCATTGAGCTGGAACACTCTGGAAGAGAAGGAAATTGGGAACGCCATTGACTGAGTGAAATTGCTCGATCGAAGCGGCGTCGCAGGAAAGCGAGCAGGACAAGAAGCCTCAGAACGAAACACCAAGACAGCATCAGGCTCGACAGAGGAACTCGCAAACGACAATGAATATGTTGAACGGAAACCACCGCGCACAGGCGCAGTTTGATCGCTCCAAATGGCGCATCATGCTCCTACTCCCGACCTGGGTCCTCCAATTGGCTCTGTCCATGACGATGATGGGTCTTTTTGCCTGGAGATTGGGAGACAGCATGAAGGTCAACAAGGACGACAACAAGCACAACGATGATCCTGCGATTGAAGTAGCGTAAGTTCTTGACCTCCCAACTTGGACCGATAAATCATATAGTATGGACACTAACAATGGACCCCTGCAACAGTTGGGAAGCGACCAATATCGCCCTATGGTTCGTCGCCTCGCTGTGCACGTTTATCGAAATCGCCAAGTATTTTGCCGAGGCCTTGACTCCATGGACGATGCTCTTTACCCATGTCATCAAGTTGACGTGCGCTCTGTCTACCCTTGTCCTCGATATTGTTGTGTATGTGCAGAAGCACGACAAGCACTACTCGCTTGTTGCTCTCGGCCTGGATTGTGGTTTCATGTAAGTCACGCTCAAGTATGTTGCTGGATTCATGCTAACAAATCATCAGCATCACCTCGTGCGTCCTTGTCTTCTACTCGATCCGAAGATACCGCCGTCTCTCCGCATACGATGATTACACCCACCCTGTCAATGTGAAGCCTTTCGGGTTTAACGATGATATTGAGCGCGATACTTCATACTCGAGCACCTTGAACGGCATGCGTCCATCCATGGATAAGAACTTTTCGTCAGCATCTTCACGGTCAAGCATCGCCTCTTCCAAGCACGACTCGGTGGAGCTGGGGAAACTGGACCGGACTCCCAGCGTGTACACGCACCAGCGAGACACTCAGTTCGATGAATATATGGCACGACGCGGCTCCATTAGCAAGACAAACTCGATCAGCAAGCCTAACCGCGGAGGCAGCGGAGACTTTAGCTGGGCCGGAGCTCAGGTCGGCCCACAAGAGTCAGGAACACTATCTCCCACACGACCGAGAGGAGCGAGCACTGGCAGAACGACCAGCTGGGCCAGTGACCGAGGTCTAGTTGCCGTGCCGGAGGAGGTCGACAACGAACTCGCGGGCAAGGAGTCCAAGGCCGAGAAGGAAAAGAAGGACCGTCAGGCCCTGCTGGGCGATACCCCGCGCGAGAGCATCGACGGCATGATCGTTCCCCAGGAAGCCGACCTGACGACGGAGCCCAGGTGGCAGCGAGAGTGAGGGGAAAGGAACTCTAGAACTCTAAAAGAGCGTGATATAAAAGACGACATCAGAGCAGACTGGCGTGGGGAAGGAGGGCTGTGTGTCTGGAATCCCTGTACGACTGTATATACCCACGAAAGAAACGGCGTTATTTTGGAAAGGGGGTGGGAGGAGTTGGGG
>NKCJ01000219.1:0-63811 GCA_003947015.1 Fusarium sp. AF-6
CCAATCCCTCCCCCCCCCGGTCGCGCCGTTGCTGCGGTAAACAATTCAGTTGTTTCCCATCCATCCAATGTCTTTGAAATCATAACCTCCCTTCGCTCTTCATTATTTCCTGTCGCATCGCGATCCCAAACCCAAAACAAGAAAGAAGGCGTCTCGCGTCAAAAGCTTGTCCCGGCCTCACTTTAAGACCTGCCTCCCCTTCCTTGCACCTCCCGCTTCTCCCGCATACGCCACCAACTCTACCCTCTTTGTCTTCCTTCCCCTGCATCCTTACCGACCTCACCTTCTGCCGGTTGCGGAATTGCTTCTTGCGAATAACAATTCCCTTCCTCATCTTGATTCCCCTGCCATCCCCATTCACTACTTCAGATCCGACATTTTTGTTCGTATCTGTTTTTCGTCTGCATCTTTGAGCATCACCAACATCATACAATGGATTACACGGAGGACAACCAGAACTCGGCTCCTGGCAGCGTCCCAGCTGCCAAGATCAACAATGGTCGCTCAGGTCCCGACTCTCAGAGCACCACCAAGAGGTCAGTCACAAGTCCTGTCTCCTCCACAACTCGCCAACCGCTAACATTATGCAGACTCCAGACTGAGTTGATGCAGCTCATGACGTCGCCCGCTCCCGGCGTCTCGGCCTTTCCCTCCGCCGACGGAAACCTTCTCTCCTGGACTGCCACTATCGAGGGTCCCGACGACACTCCCTATGCCGGCCTCACCTTCAAGCTCAGCTTCGCCTTCCCCTCCAACTACCCCTACGCTGCTCCCACCGTCCTCTTCAAGACACCCATCTACCACCCCAACGTTGACTTCTCTGGTCGCATCTGTCTCGACATCCTCAAGGACAAGTGGACTGCCGCCTACAACATCCAGACTGTCCTTCTGAGTCTGCAGAGCTTGCTCGGCGAGCCCAACAAGTAAGTATTCCCCTACCGGGTTGCTACATCATGACATGTCCCTAACAACTTCCAGCGCATCCCCCCTCAACGGTGAGGCCGCCGAGCTGTGGGACAAGGACCCCGAGGAGTTCAAGAAGAAGGTGCTGGGACGTCACCAGGACGTTGAGGACGAGTAATTGACTTCTACTGGGGTTTGGTGCTTAGGCTTGCTTGAATAGGGGACAGGAGTACCAGGTGTATGGATTTTGTTTGATGACTTGTTAGGGATACGGGATTGCATGGCATTTCCTGAACTGGGCAAACAAGGGAGGGATATCGTTTAGGTCAGAAACAGGCAGACCATTGTCGATAGAATACCCTTATCGACATCTCGAGACATCCACGGCCGCTAGATCCAAAAGACATGATTGATTTCGCCCCCATAAACAGCCTTGAACTGACTGACCACTTCACGCCGAGGCACCGATGATTGTCGTCAAGGTTGGACTTCAAAGCTTTGATCACATTTTCCCTCTGTGTATTTTCAGCGTCAAAAGCCAGTAAGCCGATTGCAACTCCAAATGCCATGCCACCGTAGACCTTGTCCCAGAAGAGAAACTTTTTGCATTTATTCCTCAACAAGGACCGTGGGGAGGCCCTTGGCGTCCTTGACGTTCACAGCCTGAACGTAGCTGTACAGCTTCTCCTTGGCACCCTCCTCGTCATTTCGTCGTCGGGAAATTCGGATTCGGAGTCGGTAGTCAACACCCTTGATACCGTTCTCCCAGACCTTCTTGTTGAGCTGGGGGTCGATGCGGACATCAGAGGTACCCTGGATTCCTGTTAGCATGGGTGTCGTTGAAAAGTGACAACTCTGCCGGTTCCAATTGCATCTCGCTCGGCGGCAGGTGTCTCGGGTGGGCGGTCGTACCATGGCCTTGGTGGCAAAGGACTTGATCTCCTTGATGGCACGGGGAGCCCTCTTCTTGAAGGTGACACCATGGAGCTTCAACCCGTTAGCATATGATCCTGATCCGGAGCTCCGATTGTCGAGCTCTCATAGTCGTGAAAACGTACTCGCTTGTGCATGTGGATGGTGTACTCGCGGGCGACGACATCCGCAATAGCGGAGCGCTGAGTCTTGCCAGAGGGCTTCTTGGACGACATGGCTGAATGTGGTTTGTTAGTCGGTCGGTCTGGAAAACGACGAGAGTGAAGGCGCAGGCTTCGAGGCGCTCGTAATCTCTCAAAGATGTAGTCTTGCGAGGGAGGAGAAGTTGTCGGGGGTAATCGTACCTGCGGCTCGTCTCTTTCAAGGTCTGGCGTTGAGAGGTGTTGATTGTCGGAATAGTCAAAATCCCACAAAATCTTTGTGCGTAGGGCAGGCTCGAAATTCAGTGGTGGGGAAAGCGAGCCAATGGACTCGAGCCCTCACTCTCCACCATTATTTCACGTGACATTACAGGAAAGACCCACTCCTAGCCTTCGAGTTAACGGAAGTTGGCTTAGGGGCCAAGTGTGGCCCGATCCACGTCGACCTGCGGCTGTTTATCGAAGCAACGCATCGTCGCCTGGCCTGCATTGTGAGCGATTCCACATTCCAACGGCGACTTACCCTCGAGGCACCGCACCGCAACGTTTCTCTGCGCATCGGCGCCCCTCCTCAGTTTCTGTGTTTGCAGGGATCGACTTGATCGGGAGAGAGCGTGCTGCGGTTGCTGCGACAAGGAAGCCTCTTTCTCGTCGTCATCAAAAGGGGGGCCTCGTCTCGCGTACCGGAGCTTTCCATAAGTTCTCGGCAGTTGACATCACCCGCGCCGCCGAAACGAAACGCCTCTTTTTAACATCTACACTCTTTAACCCAACTTCGAACAACCTTGCCCAACATGGCTGAGCATGAACCCGTCACCGCCATGGCCTCGCCATCTCCGCAGCCTGACATGGCGCGAAACCGACTTCCAACTCTTTTCGAGGTGTTGAGCCGTCGCACCTTGCCGCCTGTCGACTTGTTCTCGTTCTACATCTACATGCGAGACCAGCAGAGATCGGTGGACTATCTCGACTTCTGGTAGGCAAACGAGAAGCTTGATGGTCGAGACAAATCACTGACAATCACAGGCTCGATGTCGCCCAGCACATGTCTCTTTGCCGTCACTATGTACGAGAGCTCAGACGTTCCGTCCTTATCGGCACGCCCGAGATGCAATCCAAGAGATCATCTGCTATCCTAGAGAACATTGGCGACCTGGAGCCCCGAGCGGCTGGCCCCTCGATGTATGCCACGGAGAAGGAGAAGAACCAGGATGCCCAGATGTCTGCTTTCCTGCGAGAGGAGCAACACGAGTCCCCACAGAGCACCACTGCGCCTGTGCGACCCAGCCCTCAGTTCAGCAACTCGCACGATATCACCACCGACTCCAACTCTCCCGCCCACACGGTTGCGCGACAGGACATTCGCGCCTCAGCGGAGAAGATTCTCTACACCTTCCTGCTTCCCGGCGCTGAGCGAGAAATCACCCTTCCCGGTTCCATCACCCAGGAGGTTACCACAGCAATCGAGGAATACGGCCGCGACGATCCCGAAGTATTCGATGTGGCCAAGGACTACGTCTTTCAAGCGATGGAGCGAGATGCCTTCCCCGGATTCCTGAGAATGAAGGCTCTTGGCAACCTCATCCCGCCAACCCTCATCATGAGACTGATCCTGGGTCTCATTGCCATGTTTGGTGCCTTCTGGACTGGCTTCATTCTCATCTTTCTCGACAAGTCTCGTCTGACGAAATGCTGGGTAAGCACACTTGTACGCGTCGTTTGGACCCCACTGACCATTACTAGCTCATCATACCCTTCACCATCGGTGTCTATTTCCTTGCGTCTTACCAGTACTCACTCGACCCTATTATGGCTTTGGTCGGGTTCAGCGAGTATACTCCTTTCAACTTCTCTCGCATTCGTGAGCCGTACATCCGCACACTCCTCGCCAAGCGAGCTCTCATGGTCCTGGCCGTCACCATTCTCATCGACGCCGGACTCTGCGTTCTCTTTATCCTCGTGCCAGGCAAGCGCCTGTAGGCACATGTTATTATCGAACAACCATGGCCATTAATGCGGGCCGTTACTGGCCTTCAGATTTCTTTCTAGAGCAAGCCACTAGGCGAGATTTATACAGGGACAGAAAAAAAAGTTTCACGACCGTAATGACTTTGAGAGCTTTGATTCGGCAGCGATATCAGCCCCCCTTCGCAATGGAGGTTGTGGCCCTTTTTCTTTTCTCTTTGGAATGTTGGCGTCTGGAGATCTATCTGTGTTGTATCATCTAGGGCTTGCGTGTAACTTAGCTATTCTGCAGCCTCTGCTTTGAGATGTCAAATCTCGGAGTTTCTGGCTATGTCATGTTTCTTCTCTTCTTGACCATCATTATGTAGGGTGGTAGCGTCACAGTTATTGTACAGGCACTGGCGGCACTAGGTACTAGGGGTAGTTAATCAAAGGCGTTATGTCGTCTATTACATCATGGTTCTTCGTGATATTTGTTTTATGCAGTTCTCACCGTCGTGTCTCGCCATCACCAGGGACACTGAGTATCATCACATTTTGCGCTTGCTAGCTCGCTTCTTCTCCTCCTCGGACTCGTCCACATCCATGAGCTCACTCTCTGGCAGGCTACCGACTTCCATGACGGGCCGCTTGTTAAGCCCTCTTCTGTTAATCATCTCCCTCGTCAAGCCCGTCATCCCGAGCGCGCGAGCCCCGCCTTCCTGAACGTCGGTCACCTGCTGCTTGAGCTTATCGTCAGCAGCACGCTGCTCCCGCTGTCGCGCCGTGGCCGCTGTCTGGATATCCTTGATCTGGGTTTCTAGATCCCCGAGAGTCGAAGTGCAGCGGTCTGACCATGCCTTGAGTGCCGTAGCCAGGTCGGGTATCGCTCCCGGGGCGAGGTCACGTAGGGGCGCGATGCTGGTGACCTGGACGGCAGCACGGGCTGGGTCGAGCGTGGCATGGAGAAGACCAGCGTAAACGGCCGAGACGACGAGGTTCTCAACTTCACGTTCTCCGGGGAGGTCGAGGGCACCCTGTAGCGCAGCGTAGGATAAGTTCTTTCGGTCCCGGGCCAGTGTGAGGAGCGAGAGCTGACGGAGCTTTGTTGCCTGGGCCTCTGCGAGGGCGGGCAGACCCTCGGTGGTTTTGTAGGAAGCGTATGTGCCATAGGCGAATGTCTGAAGGAGCTTAAGGTGTGATGCGAACTCTGAATCAGCGAGACCCTGGATGGAGGGTGTTTGGAGGAGCTCGGTGAAGAGAAAGGTGTTATTGGCGGAGGTGGCTCGGGTGACGAGGTCGGCGGCGGCGCGGGGAGAGGTGGCCGACTTGGAGAGGGCGAGGAAGGGCTGTGCTGTTTCAGTATCTGGTCATGTCGGTAAGCTATTAGTTCGGGGCTTACCTCGAGGGCGTTGAGAGCTTTTGTCTGCTCCATGATGAGCTGCGGTTGAGGCTACAGCCTCGCGGGGTGGAGGTTCACGGTGACAAGACAATGAACAGAGTCGGAATATTCAGCGGCCGTTGGGTTCGCGATTCGGTATCTGGTATGATTTCCTTCCCTTCGGGTTCTGTCCGGCTGGGTAATTCACCGGTAATGCTTGGTTCTTTGTGTTTTGTTGGTTCCTTGAAGTCGCTGAAGTAATACCCAGGCAGATGCAGTTGCATGTTGGAGCTGCCCAGAGGTGAGGCTGGGGCCTGTGGCTGCGCGGGGCTCGTCCTGTGGGGAAGACAGTCGTGGGGTCATTTAAGGAATGCAAGCTCAGACTCAAAGGTTGAAGTTGACTTACCCTACGACATCATGCCGACGGGCCGTTGACGTTGGTAAATCTTATTGAAACGACATAAGTGGTTTATTATTTACTGTATGTCTCCTTTATCATATAAATTATACTTAGTACTCGTTCTATTCGAATGGTTATGTGGGCATTGTTTAAGAGATTATTTATAATTGCAAGTTGGCTGGATTTGAACCATCAACCTCATTAATTGCGTTAGCACGACAGACAATACACGATGGACAGCGAATATGCGCGCATCAAAGTATTAAACTAGATCAGGTCATATGCCATCGAACTCAACTCGATACAATTACCTAGCAACGTTAGAATGCAATGGTTAGAGCCAGCAATTCACAGATTATTGTCCGCCCTGTCGATACAACACGGATGCATGTTCCAGGCCGTGTTACATGAGCGTCCCCAAATAAGCACACGCTACTGCCGGAACCTTTGCCATCCTGCCAAATCGTCCTCGGCCACGGCTGCGCAGCTGACCTACAGCCTCAGCTGGATGTAGCCACGCTTACACGAGCCCTCGGAGCAAGTGAGACCCGGCTTGCATCTCACTCTTGGGCGGCATGGCGTCTTACAAGACATCAAGACACTGCCGTCGCAGTTGCAGGCGGTGATTGGTAAACGTCGTCAAAACGCTGGTGACAGAGTTGCGATCGACGGCCTCTAGGTCTAAAAAGTGAAGCTTGAAATTAACCATTAGGAGCCTCTGTGTCTTCTTGGACAAGTTCATGTCTGTCTAGTGACCGATACAGCGTCTAGCCTCGATAGTTTGGCAAAGTCAAAGTCTGGTTGGACGGTAAGGTTAATCGGAGGCTGCCCCCGCGAGAGATCGACGCTCACGTCTTTGAGGGCGTGGGATGGCGACATCACGAAACAGGAAACTACGGAGTATCGGCAGTGTTGTCTTGGGCGAGGAGTGAGACGGCAGATATAGGCAGCCATGTAAATATAAACACGGGTCAGTTGCGCCTCTCTTGTGTGGTTGCAGCGACCTCTTCCTCACTCTCACCCTCCTGCAACTTGCACACACTCTTTTTTTTCCCCAACTGCTGCACCACCAGTGCATCAGAAGCGTGGATCACATTCCCCGTTTGATTCATTCGGCCAATCGCTTCACAAGGAAGAGCGGCTTGTTCAGCGGGTGGATCACGCCCAAAGAATCCCGCCCCCAGCGTCTCAGGCCTTGCGCCCCAAGCAAGCTCCAGTCCAATCCATCTATTGTGTGGTGGTGCTAGGTATTCGCAGGTGACAAACGGGACAGAGCGTTCATTGTTCTGCGCTAGCTAGCAAGCGACACAGAACAAGAAGGCGAAAAAAAGGACCCTTGACTGACAGACACCCCTGCAACAAAGATTTCCGCGGCTCCTGCAGACGCTCCCTGTCTCATCATCAATCCCACCAACGAGACTTGTCGGACAACGTCAAACCGTCCGGGAACCGGTCCAAATCTGGAACTTGGCCGCAACAGCCGCTGAGCCAAGACCTCGTCAAAACTGCTTCGGATCTGGGATAATCTGACTGAGAAGCCTGCTCTTTGCGCTGCGGCCGGTGGTCTTCGTAATGCTGTGCTAAGATAGGTGTGTGAGTCCCTTCCCTTCCCTTCCCCTGAGCTTGGGTGCGAAAAGGCAATAAAATGCCGTCGCATCCGTCTCATGTCATGTCCTGGTTCTCGTTTCCTGGTCTAGGCGTACTCTTTTTTTTTTTCTTCCTCACCCAAGTGGTCATTCATTTTGTTCCCATTTCGTTTTGTTACTAACGACAAAAATCGCCCAGTCTCGATTAACTGACGCCTCGATCAATCAGACGACGACCCGCCTCAGCTCGACAAGAAAGAAGCCGGTCTTCGGGGTCCAGTGGCGTCGTTTTTCCAGCCTCGTTCACTGAACGTTATCAATCAGCATCAGCTGTTGTGTTCTCTACTCCATTTTCCTTCAGTCTGTTTTCTACTCTTTAGCTGCGTTACCCCATTGCGGCTTTTCCTTTACTTTTTTTCCTTTCTGTCCGAGCTGCTGCTCGCTTTATTCTTGTCTGAATTTCATCTTCACTGTTGCGAGCGATACGAGTTGATTTCCACCGAATGCCCGTGGCTGGAATAGCGAACTGAGGGATCAAAACTACTGGGGAACGAACCCAGCACAGTCAGCCAACCAATCACCACGACTAATTAACCGCGAGAACCACGTTCCATCGTCTCCGCCCGCCACTGTCTCTCTTGTCACCAACAATCACCACCTCCCACTCTCGGTGCTTTTGGATAGCATCGCAATCAAACGAGGAGGCTCGCGGGCCATAACCCGTCGCCATGGCTCCCTCGTATATTCAGATCCCCTCGAGGGAACAGGGCAATGACGCGGGCGCTGCGGATGCCGCCCTCTCCGTCCCTAGGAGCGCCGGCACCCACCTCGCTACCACTACTATCCGCGTGGACGGTATGACGTGAGTTGCTTGCGCGCCCCAACCCAACATCAACCACCTCCGGACATTCCGGCTCCGCCGTGCCGAGAAATCCTCGGCCGGACATGGCTGTAGATATATTACTAACACCTCTTCCTCTAGATGCGGCGCATGTACTTCTGCTGTTGAAGCTGGCTTCAAGGGCCTCGATGGTGTCGGAAACGTCTCAGTCAGTCTGGTTATGGAGCGCGCCGTCGTTATGCACGATCCCAATGTCATCTCTGCCGCCCAGATTCAAGAAATTATCGAGGATAGAGGCTTCGACGCCGAGGTCCTCTCTACCGACCTTCCGAGCCCTGCTTTCAAGCCCGCTGGTGGCCTCAACCTCCACGATGGAGACGACGACTTTGTCACGACTACGATTGCTGTCGAGGGTATGACCTGCGGCGCCTGTACCTCTGCTGTCGAAGGCGGCTTCAAGGATCTCCCGGGTGTTAAGAGCTTCAGCATCTCTCTACTATCCGAGCGAGCCGTCATCGAGCACGACCCCGATCTACTCACCGCGGAGCAGATTGCCGAGATCATAGAGGACCGAGGCTTCGATGCTACGATTATCGACACGGGAAAGTCGACCGCGGACAAGACGGCGAAGGATTCTGGAAGCGCCGGCGACGTCGCCATCACGACAGTTGCCATCGAAGGCATGACGTGCGGCGCATGCACGTCGGCCGTTGAGGGTGGATTCCAGGGTCTAGAAGGTGTCCTGAAATTTAACATCAGCCTGCTCGCGGAACGAGCCGTCATCACGCACGATCTCACCAAGCTTTCACCGGAGAAGGTCGCAGAAATCATCGAAGACCGAGGCTTCGACGCCCAGGTTCTTTCAACACAGTCCGCCGGCGACCTCCCCAGCGGTTCGTCATCCAATGCGCAGTTCAAGGTGTACGGTGTCCCCGATGCGGCTGCAGCGGAAGCTTTGGAGGCTACATTAGCTGCGCATCACGGCGTCGACTCCGTTTCGTTGAACCTCGCCACTTCGCGCCTCATCGTCAACCACCAGTCCAGTGTTATCGGCCTGCGAGCTATTGTCGAGGCCGTTGAGGCGGCGGGCTACAATGCCCTTGTCGCTGACAACCAGGATAACAATGCGCAACTCGAGTCGCTGTCCAAGACTCGTGAGATTACCGAATGGCGGACGGCTTTCCGCACTTCTTTGGCCTTTGCCATCCCCGTCTTCATCATTGGCATGATACTGCCAATGTGCTCACCCAAAATCGACTTTGGAGGCTACGAGCTCGTCCCTGGCCTGTTTCTCGGCGATGTTATCTGTTTGATTCTCACGATACCCGTCCAATTCGGCATTGGAAAGCGATTTTACGTCTCTGCCTACAAGTCACTCAAGCACCGTTCCCCTACGATGGACGTGCTGGTGATTCTGGGCACATCCTGCGCCTTTTTCTTCAGCATCCTTACTATGGCAGTCTCACTGCTTGTGCCCCCTCACACAAGGCCTAGCACCATCTTCGACACGAGCACCATGCTCCTCACCTTTGTCACTCTCGGACGCTATCTGGAGAACAGCGCCAAGGGTCAGACTTCCAAGGCCCTTTCACGTCTTATGTCTCTGGCGCCTCCTATGGCGACCATTTACGCGGATCCCATTGCTGCCGAAAAGGCTGCTGAGACTTGGGACAAGGACCCAATTACGCCCCGAACTCCTAGGACTCCTGGTCTTGGCGGATCAGCCTTTGAGGAAAGACTCGTCCCTACAGAGCTGTTGCAGATTGGTGATATAGTAGTTCTCCGACCTGGCGACAAGCTTCCCGCCGACGGAGTCCTTGTCCGCGGTGAGACCTACGTTGACGAGAGTATGGTTACGGGCGAGGCGATGCCCGTTCAGAAGCGAGCAGGCGATAACGTCATCGGCGGCACTGTCAATGGCGACGGCCGAGTCGACTTTCGAGTCACCCGTGCCGGACGTGACACTCAGCTTAGCCAGATTGTCAAGCTGGTTCAAGATGCGCAGACAACCCGAGCACCCATCCAGCGACTCGCCGATACCATTGCTGGCTACTTTATACCTACCATTTTGATCTTGGGGACGTTGACGTTCCTCTGCTGGATGGTTCTCAGTCATGTTCTCTCTAACCCGCCCAAGATCTTTCTGCAGGACTCCAGTGGTGGCAAGGTTATGGTTTGCCTCAAGCTCTGCATTTCCGTCGTCGTCTTTGCATGCCCCTGCGCCCTCGGTTTGGCTACACCCACCGCAGTCATGGTTGGCACAGGTGTGGGCGCTGAAAATGGTATCCTCATCAAGGGTGGCGCAGCCCTTGAGAGGACCACCAAGGTGACACAGGTTGTCCTTGACAAGACCGGCACTATCACTCACGGCAAGATGAGCGTTGTGGAGCACAGTATTGAGTCTGCATGGGACGACAATGGATGGCGTCGTCGACTTTGGTGGACCATTGTTGGTCTTGCTGAGATGGGTAGCGAACACCCCGTGGGTAAAGCCGTTCTTGCAGGAGCCCGCACCGAGCTGGACATTGAAGTTGATGGCGTCATTGAGGGCAGTGTCGGAGAGTTCAAGGCAGCTGTCGGCAAGGGCGTGAACGCTCTGGTTGAACCTGCATCGGCCGTTGAACGTACTCGTTATCGTGTGCTTCTCGGAAACGTTGCGTTCCTGCAGGACAGCGGAGTTGATGTGCCTGAAGAAGCCATCGAGGCGTCGGAGCATCTCAACTCGAGCGCGAGCAAGGCAGCAGGAAAGGGTCCCGCCACTGGCACCACCAACATCTTTGTCGCCATCGATGGCTCTTATGGCGGTCACCTCTGCCTGGCCGACTCGATCAAGGAGGGTGCTGCTGCCGCTATCTCGGTGCTTCACCAGATGGGTGTCAAGACAGCTATCGTGACTGGTGACCAACGATCTACCGCCCTCAGTGTTGCCGCTGCAGTGGGCATCTCCCCTGATAATGTCTACGCTGGCGTTAGCCCCGACCAGAAGCAGGAGATCCTGAAGGAGATCCAAGCGCAGGGTGAGATCGTCGCTATGGTTGGCGATGGTATCAATGACTCTCCTGCACTGGCAACAGCTGATGTGGGTATCGCCATGGCCAGCGGCACAGATGTAGCCATGGAGGCCGCAGACCTGGTGCTCATGCGCCCAACAGATCTGATGGATATTCCTGCTGCGCTCGACCTCACACGCTGCATTTTCCGCCGTATCAAGCTCAACCTTGCGTGGGCATGCCTGTACAACCTTGTCGGCCTGCCTATCGCTATGGGTTTCTTCCTCCCCCTTGGCCTCCACATCCATCCCATGATGGCTGGCTTCGCAATGGCGTGTAGCAGTGTTAGCGTCGTTGTGAGTAGTCTCCTGCTTAAGAGGTGGAAGAGGCCTAGGTGGATGGATGAGGCGGCTGCGGCTCCTCACGGTGGCTTGCACTGGAAGGGTGGACGCGGCATCTTTGGCTGGGTGCGCGAAGTGCTTGGAAGGAGAAAGGTGAAGAAGGAGGAAGGATACGTGCCGTTGGCCAATCTAGAGGCGGCGGAAGTATAAACATCTAATCTGATGATGCATTGTTTCGCAAGCGGCGGAGTTGTTGTTTGTTGTAGATGTGTATAGCCGATTTATTATTTAACCATGATGATATCCTGTAAGTAGTCAAAAACATGTTTAAATTTCACACACCGGCACATTCGGAATGATCAAGTTAACTTGGGTACTCGTCTCTTATTATTCTAATCTGTTGGCCCCTTTCATATCCCTGCTCTTTCGGCTCTGCGCATGGATAACGCGATCGATGGCAGTTGCTCGTGTGGTGGTCGGGTGGTGCTCGTATGTTGACATGTGGTGTATAGACACATACGCATGCGAGCACGGACTTGGAATATATGATGCACGTCTCGGTTCTGGAACTTTGACAGCCCCGTCTAGTACCAAGTTTGAGGCGTGTTTCTTATCTTTTTGGTGGGGTGATGTATGGGATATTGTCGTCCATGGAGTTGATATCTCAACTTCAAGATGGAGCGGGTTAGTCATCTCACATGCCCATGGCCAGTATTGTCCGAGAACACCGAATTATGGCCGCTATTGTTCTCTACATTTAAAAACCCAATTGGCAAAAAAAGGTTTGGAGGTAGAAAAAAAAGAGACCGTTGGAGGTTGCACGTGATCCTGCAACCTCTTTGACGAGCAGATCTCTCGTAGCTCCCGCGTCCTCGACCAAGAAGCTTTTCTTCACAACAAAAAAAACAAACACTGTCAGCTATTAATCAATCACTCGCTTCACCAACAATGTTGGATCAGATGGCAAACGATATCAAGCTCCTCTCGGGGAGCGGTCACCCAGAGCTCAGCACTCTGATGGCCAGTCGGTACGTTGAAGCAGTCATGATGATGATGATGATGATGATGCACAAAAACCCCACGCTGGTGTGAGCACAAGGGATCCGATTGGACTAACCCACCCCCTGCAGACTCGGCATCACTGTCGCAAACACCATGTGCCTGAAGTACTCGAACCAGGAGACCAGCGTCTCCATCGGCGAGTCGGTTCGTGATGAAGATGTATTCATCGTTCAGTCGGTCGCGCCGGGCCAGGTCAACGATGGCATCATGGAGGTCTTTATCACGGCCAATGCTTGCCGTAGCGCTTCAGCTCGAAGCATCACCGTCGTCCTCCCCTTCTTCCCCTACAGCAGACAAGACAAGAAGGACAAGTCGCGCGCCCCAATCAGCGCGAGGCTGATGGCCAACATGCTGCAGGTGTCTGGCGTCGTAAGAAATCCCCTGTTTCCCCTTCAAAGCCACGTGTGTGTGTGTGTGTGTGTATCGGCTTACAAGATGGTCAGAATCATGTCATAACGATGGACCTGCATGCCTCGCAAATCCAGGGCTTCTTCAACGTTCCCGTGGATAACCTCTTTGCTGAACCGTCCATCTTTCGCTGGATCCGGGAGAATCTGAACATTGACGACTGCGTCATTGTCTCACCTGATGCTGGCGGCGCGAAGCGTGCGACATCTATTGCTGATCGCCTCAAGATTGCCTTTGCTTTGATCCACAAGGAGCGTCCGCGTCCTAACGTCGTCGGCCGGATGGTTCTGGTCGGCGACGTTGAGGATAAGACTGCTATCATTGTGGATGATATGGCTGATACCTGTGGAACTGTACGACACTGACCTCTTGTCTTTTGCTTTGTTGTATACAGAACTGACATTTCTTTGTAGCTTGCAAAGGCGGCGGCCACTCTTAATGAGCATGGTGCCCGTCAGGTCTTTGCGATTGTTACCCACGGAATTCTCAGTGGTAATGCCATTGAGACTATCAACCAGTCTTACCTTTCGGGTTTGGTTGTGACTAACAGTGAGTGCCTCTATGGGATGTAGTTGACCTATGGCTAACAAATTTAATAGCTGTCCCGCGTAAGTCTTCTTGACAAATAACTTCTCCTGCTTCAATTTACTGTCAGGGTTATTGTGACTTGCACTGACCAATGGATTAGTTGGTGACAAGGTTGAGCGATGTCCCAAGTTGAAGGTGATTGACGTGTCTGGAACTCTTGCTGAGGTAGGCCCAACACGGCCGGACTGCAGTATATGTTGCAAGCATACTCACATACTCTCAGGCCATCCGGAGAACCCACAACGGCGAGTCCGTCTCGTATCTCTTCACCAACGCTCCTCTTTGATCTCGGTGAGCCTCTGAAGGGGACCTTTTGCTATTTGCGGAGTTGGGGCTGGAACTGTGGTGTGGGCGTTCGGATTGATATGCTTTCCAAGTCTGTAACCTGGACTGGAACTAATGGATTGTCCCTTGCGATGAATTTCAGCTAGGTAGGTAACGTCGCCTCAAGGTAGTGTAACCAGCTGTTCTCTTCGGACTCACAGCGAGTGAACATGATTTACATAGTATGCCGCCGAACGAGCCTCAATATTGTTGTTGGTGGCTAGAATGACAGGCTGACAGACTTACATATCGAAGGCAGGGCGAGTGATATGGATGTCTCAGGCGAGCACAAACTACGTAAAAATGGCGGTAGGGCTGGTCTCTCGGGGACGGGTTCTAAGACAAGGCTCAGGGGGGGTCCGGGTCGATCTGACGGGTCTCCGGGAACTGTGCCTGAATCATCTGCACAACCATGCTGAATCAAAAAGAAGCAAGGCCTTCTAAAGCATTCCGGGTGTCACAAGCCGTTTGAGAGGCGTCTCGGTTGGCGACAGGGTAATAGCTTAACGTCTTATTTTTCACAGACAAGAAACAACGGTGTTCAATAGTGTAAAAAGTAACTGGCCTTTTTTCTTTGCTCTCTCATGCCAGATCGTAAGCCACCTGAGCTATCAATCTGACGGGGACATGAAGGGTGGTCTCTGTTTGCTTGGGATCCGCCGCCACGTGTGGCGTTTGACATGACAGCAAGGGGTAAAGATGGAACAAGGTAGATGGAAAGAGAATGATGAGAGATGTTATCATCTGGGCAGGGATTCTTTCTCATCAACCTGCTGCATATATCACGACCGAGCTGCGTCTAGACTATACCAAATACATATGCATTCTGCGCCATCTATCAAGTGACACATTCTGACAACCCTGTCTGTTGGGGGGGGACAAAACCCGGTTCGGATAATGCCCCTATTCCCAGACGGCATGCATTTTAATAGCTCTCCCGCGCGCTGGACAGTGGATTTTTGTGTCTGATCTGATAGCGCGCCATCGCCCTTGTTCTGTAGGGCTAGTCGGGGGGTCTGGCTAGATCCAGTGGCCTTTTTTTTTTCTTTCTTTCTCGATCGGCAACGTTGGAGAAAGAACGCAAGGGCATGGGCCGTTTAAAGTGCAGCATACCCGGATAAAAGAAAATTTTATAACCACTAGATTTGTTGGTTCGTCTCTATTTGTTCTCTTTCGCAGGATGACGTGCCCCTCTCTCGCTTATTGCCCGTGTAGATTAGGATGTAAGTGTTGAAGAAGGATGGATGTCAAGCAGCGTAGGAAGTGGGAATAATCAGTCTGCTACAGAGCAATGGAAGTCAGTTTCACTAGCTAATTCCTTATCCTCCTTGCCATCATCTACTGATCCATTATCGTACCTCTTCCAAAGGTAAAGACTCTTATCCAAACGCGGTTCCATCATTCAGAAAGAATCGCGCGTCAGTGGTGACGAAGAGAGCCCCTGGATGCAATGGATCCCCATCCAACGCTATCGAATATGTCAGCATACAGCGCTATGATTGGCCAAATGCGGGTTTTCCTAGAACGATCTTCCTTAGTGCTCAGATTTTGCCCCCGCCCCCTTTTTTCCTTCTAACCCCTGGATTTCCGATTTTTATGTGTGTGAAAGCAAGACGCGTTCCAATGGAATCTCGGAACAGATAGGGTGCATCTGGAGGAGACCTAGATCGTTTGTTTGATGGGTTCCCTTTCAGCTTGTCGGTCAGGGGGATGGTTTACTATGGGATGGTTCTTGTGCAGGTAACCTTTGGTACGCGGTGCCGGAGTCCGACGGAGGAGTGAGTGAGTGAATGAGAATGTCTGATCGACAAACGGTCAATTAAGGTAGTGGATTCATTTTCTCGTGTTCTCTACCCGAATGTCAGACGTAGGTCGTCTGCCTGTATGTACAGTAGATACATGCTGTACACTTCCCCTTACAGCTGAAGTGCAACATCCAACGAAAAAGACAGAGAAGCCCGTTCGTTCCTCTTATAATTCCTTTGCCAGTCCTCGATGTAATTTCCCGCTGCAGTAAATCTGCACATGTATGCTAGCTGCCCACCGGGTGAGAACTTGTCCCTTAGCGGCTGGCAGGTCCTCGTAGGTTCCGCCAAATGCTGACACTTGTTCACTAATTTGACACAGCCCTGGCTTGAACCCCGGGTGGCCATGTGGTACTTTGGCACTGGGTACCTCTCCCGCCGTTCGCAAAAAAAAAAAACCTATGGAAGATGGCTGCTGCGGCTAGAATCCTGCGCGAGCCAGTCAGCGGAGAGAGGCCGGGGGAACCCTCCCTTGAGGTTCTGGGACCCGATGGACACTGTAGAAGGAAGTTTAGTCGCTGCTTACAAGCGCCCATAAGCACAACGAGTAGCGGGAGTTACCTCCATCTCTCTGGCTGCCCGTCATCCGCCCGCGCTCCATCCATCCCCATCCCCATCTCATATCCCTCCTCCCTTCTCCTCCCTTTAATTTTTCTAATTCCCCTCTTCTCTTTGCGAATCTCTCCGTCCATTCTTCTTCTTCTTATTATCGTGCATCGCATCGCATCGCATTCTCAAGAGTCTTGCTCTTCCTTTTCCCGTCTCTCTCCCTTGTTGGGTTCAATCGCTCGCTACTTTTGACTTCTGTCTTTCTCCCGCCTCCGCTCCGTCCATCCCGCGCCCCCCTTCTCCTCCTCCCTCCCTCCCTCTTGTCTCGGTCTTGGCCTTGGCGCGGCCCCTGTATTTTCTTCGCTTCTCCGTGTTACGTTTCCACTCTACACCTACAACTTCAAACCTTTGACGACCTCGGCCGCTCCGTTGCCCATCATCATTTGCATCCGTAATCGACTTTGTTTGCGCGTCGATTCCATCATCATCATCATCAATCCTCATCATCAGCGAATCAGTCCCCCGAGATAGCATCCATGCTAGAGACCCGACGACAATAGAGCGCAGACGGTAAACTCTCTTGCTCCCCGACCTCCTCACCCACCATCTTTCGACAACCATCTTCCATTTGACCCCGGCGCATTCTCCTCTACGAAAAGCGACTCGAACATCACCATCACAATGTCTCGTCCCAACAATGAGGAGCCTGTCCCTCTCCTCTCCTCCGAGGAGAGAGATCTCGAGACCAAGGGCGAACTCGACCTCGAGAGCCATGCCGGCCACGCCGAGCCCCCCAAGAACCAGAACCTCGAGCACGAGTACTCGATCCCCAGCACAGTCAAGTTTGCTTGGCTCGGCACCTACTTCTTCTTCTCGCTTCTCCTGACTCTGTACAACAAGTTGGTCCTGGGAATGGTAAGTCTACAACCTCGAGTTTGATGGCGCCCGCGTCCTCTCTCGGCCCGCGCCGTCATACGCAACTCTGTTCGACACGATGCTAACGATGCGCCTGCGCTGCAGTTCCACTTCCCTTGGCTTCTGACCTTCCTCCACGCTTCTTTCGCCAGCGCTGGTACCTATGTGATGATGCAGATGGGTTACTTCAAGCTGTCGCGACTGGGTCGTCGTGAGAACCTCGCTCTGGTCGCCTTCAGTGCCCTTTTCACCGCCAACATTGCCGTCTCCAACCTGTCTCTGGCCATGGTTTCCGTTCCCTTCTACCAGACCATGCGCATGCTGTGCCCGATCTTCACCATCCTCATCTACCGCGTCTACTACGGCCGCACCTACAGCTCCATGACCTACCTCTCTCTGCTGCCTCTCATCATTGGTGCCGCCATGACCACTCTGGGTGAGATGAGCTTCACTGATGCTGGTTTCCTCCTCACCATCCTCGGTGTTGTTCTTGCTGCTCTCAAGGTAAGTTTTGTTTCTTGATCTAAACTGATTCGGCCACTGACCATTCCATAGACCGTCGTCACCAACCGATTCATGACTGGCTCCCTCGCCCTGCCTCCCATCGAGTTCCTTCTCCGCATGTCTCCTCTCGCTGCCCTGCAGGCTCTGGCTTGCGCCACCGCTACCGGCGAGGTTAGCGGCTTTCACAAGCTCATCACATCTGGCGACGTCTCTCTCCCTCCCGCCTTTGCCTCACTCTTCGGAAACGGTTTCCTCGCCCTGCTGCTCAACATCTCTTCGTTCAACACCAACAAGCTTGCTGGTGCCCTCACCATGACTGTTTGCGGTAACCTCAAGCAGTGCTTGACCGTTGCCCTTGGCATTGTACTCTTCGATGTGACCGTCGACCTGCTTAACGGAGCTGGTATGGGCGTCACTATGCTTGGTGCTGCCATCTACAGCAAAGCCGAGCTCGACAACAAGAACCGAAAGAGCCAGCAGGCCGCCGCTGCTGCTGCCACCGCTTACAAGCCCGTCGACCAGCAGGTCCGGTAGAACAGACTTGTGTTGGAAATCAAATAACCCCCCGCTTTTTAATACATGACCTTTTTTATAGATGATCGGGTAAGGGGGCCAGCGAAGACAAGGAAAGGGGAGAGAAGCACTTCTTTGTTTTTGGCGTCTTGCTATCCTTGCTTTTATTTTGGGATTCTCAACTGGGTGCGTCGGGCACAGGATGGATATCTCTCTGGTAAAGCATTCCTCGTCTGTTGTAAACTTTTTGATATACGGTGGTCCTTCACGGGCTTTTTTTTCCCGCTCAGCAGAGAGCAAAATGGGGCAAAGAGATTGGGATGTTTTTTCTTTACTATTGTCATGATCATGGGCTATGGCTTCTTCTCTTTTTTCTAGAAGCACGCGAGGACAAAGATGCCTCGTGGCTTTTCTTGTACAACTTCGGTTGTTGTTTCCTTTTTTTTTTTTCTTGGATAGGGTCTGCTTTCCTGAGTAAAAATAGACACTACATTAATCCTTCGGCGCCCCGGTGTTGGTGTTTGTTAACTACTGTACATGATAATATGATACTTTTGACGTTGTGTGTACTTGCATGTGACTGTGTTTACATGGAGGCTGATCAACTTGAATATTATTTGTGAATCTAGTAAAGTATGATATTGATGTGCTATAAACAAGAGGCTGGTGCATTCCAAACCGCCATGAAGATCCATTCAACGCCGTGCTAAACGAGTTACAAAGTAAAAAAAGATATAAATAGAAAACATGCGTCAAGAGGCGTTAAATGTCCTCATGTGGTTGTGGTCTAGAAAGAATGCTCTCCCCCCGAAGAGCCCAAATACCCTGCCGGACTTCATCGAATGATGCATTCGCCTGCAGCCCCAACGTCTGGGCAAGAATCTCAAGATCACTCGGTGGCAGCGGAATGTTTCCAGGCACAGCCTCGCCGAGAATGGGTACGGCGAGGGTTGGGTTCGCGACGGGACCCTTGGCCTTGCTGAGCATGCCGAAGCGGATTGCGACCTCTGTTACGGTGACCATGATACTGATGACGATGAGGACGATGATGATCCAGGTGATGTAGCTCATCTTTGCGGTGGCAATCGAGTCGGAAAGGATCTCGGCGAGATCAAGGAAGACGCGGCATCGTTCGTTGAGGACCTTGATTCGTGGGTCGATCTCGAGATACTCACGGATAGCTGCGTAAAGAGGGTGAAGGGTCGGTTCAGACTCCCAGAAGAAATTGGGGACGTCGAGTATATTGGATGCTGCACAGGTTAGAATTCTCTTGATTTGTCTGATAGAGGGCACTCACAAAGGTTAATGTCGACACGGCTCTTGAAGAGACGACCGACCATGCGTATAATCTCGGCTCGTGTCATGTTCAACTCTCCCGTGAGAGCCAGCGTCTTGGGTACATGCTGCGCATCTAGCATCGTCTCACTCATGCGCTCTTCGAAGAAGCACAAGCGCGTACTCTGCGCAATGGCATGGCTGATGGTAAGCTTGATCATATGATCGGAGCGCGGTAGTAGAGTGATCATATCGTTGAAGACTCGTGGGCGCTTGATATCGGCGCTGTACTCGAAGTGGAACTCTTCCGTCTCAAAGTCATCCTCGTCGAGCGGCCGGGTGAGCAGACCACTGGTGCCGTTCTCAATCGCGTCGGCATCGGCAAATGTCAGGTCGGCAAGGATGTCCTTTTCTTGATGTTCGGTAAAGTTCCAGAAGACGACGACACCGTAAGAGTACACAAACATTTCTGCAAAGTTCTTGGCGTCAGGCGCAAGACGGTTCATGGCTGAATCGTCATCATCATGACGGAACGGGTTGTTGTGCTCCTCGGGGGTGACTGGGCGATCACTGAAGTGAGAGGGCATCGAATGGCCGCGATCAGGGCTGGCTCCCGTATAAGCGTCGTCCTCGAAGTAACCTTCATGATGATCTCTCTGCTCGCTGCGCTCAATCTCAAGGTCCAAAACCGTCTTGCCCGTCCCAGGGGTCTTGAGAATAGGTCGACTTCGAACGCGATATCCATCAGTCCCATTGAGAAGCGGCAGGGCGTAGATGACATATAGGCAGTCATCATATAGCTTTGTTTTGGCTTCATGCTTCTTCCGTAGGAACTCGGCTGTTGGCTTGATCTTGTATGCTTGCGCGGTGCAGTAGGCCGTCACTCTGCTAACCCTGTCCGTCCTTTGCATCTTTGGCAACCTCTCGGCGTAGCTCTTCCCGCGGATACCGCCTCTCTTCCGAAGCACATCAAGCTCTTCATCCTTCAATGGTCGATTTTCTTGGTCCTGTAGGCGCCTTGCGAGAATCGCCTCGCTCTCAATCTCTTCATCGACGTCATCGTCCTTCTCGTCCGTTTCCGGCAAGAGTACCAACTTCTCGCTGATCTTGGTGGTTCTTGAAGGCATCGGTTGACCGGTACGGGACTGAACGTTCGGGAGACCTCCTGATACGACTCGGCGATTGCTGAGGGGACTTCCTCCTGGGCCTCGGGGGAGGGGCGGCGCCGGCGGACCGCGAGGTTGGCCAGATGGGATCTGGGTATTGTACTGGAGGACATTGTCGACGGTCATGAATCGCATCGGCGCAGCGGGTCCAGGAGGACCTGAACCGGTATCCTGACGTTGAAGAGCCCTCCTCTGGGGTGGGCGCTCCCTTGCATCTGTCACCTGGAGGTTGGATTAGCAAAGCTGTATGTGACGCGCAAACATCATGATCGTACAAGGACAGATGGGCGTTGCTTGGAAGCCATGGGTTAATGCGGCCGAGCCAAAGGCAATTGTATTTCTTCGTAGGAGATGGTCGCGATAGGCGAAGGATGTAGATACTCGAATAGCTTGAGCAAAGATCGTGAATAATTAATCGATGATCGTGGTTGGTGGGTGGTTCATAGCTCGGTGGTGAAGCCTGGAGCTTGGATTCGACAGTACAAAAATTGGGGATGGGCGCCTGCCTACAGTGCGCTGCAGCCTCGACCAGCCTAAAATCGCACCACTGGGCCAATCACAGGGCGAAATCCACCCTTGCTCTTGCCGTGACCTTTATCGTGCTCTATCGATTGGTCGCGCCTAGCAGAAGATTTCGCGTGAATGACCTCATGGAACCCCACTACGACACAGCAAACTGCCATCTCCCACTGATGGATGAACCACCTTTTCGTGCTGCCTGTGGATTCACACCTGGGGAATCATTGATGCTGAGGTTTGGTTGAGCGTCATATGTATGCCTCTGTTTTCCTTTTGTTATTATGTGGATTAAGTTTGATCCATCGATTGCGATCCAAAATCTGGTTCGCATGTGATGGATGCTTCGCTCTAACGTACTTTACTACGCACATCCAATGCAAGCTGATGTTAGGTTTACCTGGTTGTTTTGAACCGTTACCTGTTTCAAACTGTCCAACCGCATTTGATATGTAACACCGATGCTTTGGCTTTGTTAGACCATGTTCTAACTCAAAACGTAGATGCGTCTGCTCGCTCGGAACCTTGTTAAAGATGAACGTGAAGGGGAAAGTAAACATCAACGAGGATATTCTACCTCGAGAAAAATTCATCCCATGTCGCCAGTCATATGCACAACGCTGAAACAAATAGAAAAAGAACAGCGCATGAATCAATTTCTGTGTGTTGGCACTTTGATTTGCATAATAATCTGGCCATATTAAACACATGAGAGGCTCGCAAGGATGAGGTTGGCATAAAAGCGGGCCCTGCTGCCAATCGGGGCGACGGCGGCCGTTGCTAGGCGGTTGGCCCGTTGTTTGTTTACTACGGGGATTTGGCTGGCTGAAGCCTCCAGGCCCCGCCATACAGACGAAGGTATACTCTCCCTTTGGTCTGCCGTCTTTCTTGGGCATTATTGACAATTTGTGACATGGGTCAGATTCGGAGACGTAGTAACGATCCCGTATTCTTCTGAAGCTCCAACACATTGGTGTTTTTTCCCCACTCACTCATTCGAGTTCCTCAACATCATCTCCCATCACCAGGCCAAGCGCATGTCTTGAAATCAAAGCTCCGTGCTCAAATCAAATTGAACCTGCGCTGACCACGGCCACAACCACTCTTCCATCCCTCTGACGACCCGAGCGCCGCCCGCTCGAAACAATGCGTTAACGTCACCCGGAAGGTGTTATTATTTCTTAATACTTTCTGAACCCAACCGTTCGTTCCTTGACCGTTCCAAAGCGAGACCGAGACTGCGGCTCGGTCGACGACCACTACAACCACAATGTCGTTCCGCACTCACCATTTCCAAACTCAACATCTCCATCAACCTCAACACCATCCTCACAGCCAGCCATCACCGCAGTCCCCTCCGCATCCGCTTCGCCAGTCACAAACCCTCGACTTTGGCACCGCTACATCACCCTCCCATCTCAACCGCTTTCCTTCGACAACATCCTCATCTGCGTCGTCTGGCTATTCGCACGGGTCCGAACATAGCCTCAACAGCGGTTACACATCCGTCTCTAGTTCAGCCGGGTTCGGTCAAACAGTTCCCGGTCATAAACGTGCCCAGAGCGATGTCAGAGCAAGAGCAAAGACTTTTGAATCCGGGCAAATGACGAGCCCCAAGAAATTCCACGAGAACCCCTACGGGTCCGTTCGACAATCTCTTCGACCGCTTCCTCAGGCTCCCGCAGCTTCGCCGCCAGCTACACCTCCCCATAAGTCATCGCCCCGTCATGATCGTGGCAAGAGTATCGATATAGGCAAATTGTCCTTGTATGATGATGGCCGGGCCTCACCTACGTCGCCTTCTCGACCAACAATGATGCGACCCAATTCAATGCTTCTGACAAGATCGGACTCAGTTCGCCCACCGTTACCCCATCATCCTACATCACCACACCATGTGCATTCGCATAGCACGCACCTGGCTCGGGATGAGCTTGAAGGACTGGGCAAGTCTTCGACAAGCCAGCTGAGGACGCTCTCTCGCCTAGTATCGTCAGACTCGGCCGATGACTTCACCATCACTTCGCCCGCACAAGAAGTTGTTGGTCTGCGCGGTCGACGCAGGTTACAAAGGACAGACAAGAGCAATGGAGGTCGCGGACAAAAGACGACTGGCTATAGCTGGGAGGGTCGCAATTGGATGGACAAGCAGCGCCAGTTCCTTCAAGCTTATGAATACCTCTGCCATATCGGTGAGGCCAAAGAGTGGATTGAAGATGTCACCCAAAAGAGCATTCCTCCCATCGTCGAACTAGAGGAAGCCCTTCGCGACGGTGTTACTCTGGCAGAAGTTGTGGAAGCACTCAATCCCGACAGACGCTACCGAATCTTTCAACATCCTAGACTTCAATACCGGCACTCCGACAACATTGCCATCTTCTTCCGATATCTTGATGAGGTGGAACTTCCGGATCTGTTCCGCTTCGAACTCATCGACTTGTACGAGAAGAAGAACATTCCCAAGGTCATTTACTGCATTCATGCCCTTAGTTGGCTCCTGTTTCGAAAAGGCATAGTCGACTTCCGCATCGGCAACCTCGTGGGTCAGCTTGAATTCGAGCACCATGAGCTGGAGGCGATGCAGAAGGGTCTTGACAAACTTGGAGTGAGCATGCCTAGTTTTGGTAACATGGGCGCTGATTTTGGTGTTCCTGAACCTGAACCTGAGCCGGAAGAAACTGAAGAGGAGAGAATCGAGCGCGAGCTTGCAGAGAATGAGGAGTCTATCGTCGAACTGCAGGCTCAAGTCCGAGGTGCTCTTGTTCGTGTGAGACTTGGCGATGTCATGCAGAGGCTCTGGGACGAGGAGGACTGGCTAGTCGACCTGCAGTCTCGAATTCGCGGCGACTTCACCCGGCAGATTATGGGATATCGACTGGAGATGAGAAACTTTGCTGTCAAGCTACAGAGCGTAGCACGCAGTTTCTTGGTCCGGAGGAGGATGGGTCGACGTGATCAAATCCTGGAAGCACTGGAGCCTGATATCCTTGAGTTGCAAAGCATGATTCGGGCTAACAAGGCTCGAAATCAGGTGCAAAACTTGACTTCTCAGCTCGAGGTGTGCGCAGGTCCCGTCAGGCAGATCCAGGCCATCGCGAGGGCCTTTTTGGTCAGGAAGAACCATACCGCCCAGTACGAGGAGACCAAGGAGACGGCTGCTACTGTCCAGAAACTTCAGGCGGCTGTTCGCGGAGCATTGCTTCGTGGAAAGGTCGAGCAAGATCTCCAAGAACTGGATGCTCAAACTCATGCCATCACCGACCTGCAGGCAGCGGCGAGAGCATTAATGACTAGACATGACATTGGTCGCCAGCAAGAGCAACTCAAGGCTTTTGGTCCTCAGTGGACTTCTCTCCAGGCTTTTGCTCGGGGTCTCCGCGCTCGAAAGGAGACAGACGCAGTCAAGACTGAACTCGACAAGCATATCAACGATATTGGCAAGCTTCAGGCATTCGCCCGTGCAGCAGCAGTTAGGAGAGATGTCACGAGCTTGCTCGATGCCCTGCAGGAGAATGAACCTGCTGTCATCGACCTACAAGCATTCATTCGAGGTGCACTTGAACGAAAGCGAGTTGGAGCAGAGTTGGATGCGCTTGAAGAGCAAGAGCCTCAGATTGTGGACCTCCAGAGCAACATCCGAGGATTCTTGTACCGACAACAACACCAAGCCTTCCTCGATGAGCTGGCTTCTCACACACCGCAGATTGTTGATCTCCAGAGCATCCTTCGAGCCATGATGGAGCGTGCTAGAGTCGAAGACATCATGGCAGAGTTGGAGCAGGAGGAGGAGTCGATTGTCGAGTTCCAGGCCGCCGCCAAGGCATTCATCGTCCGGGCTCGGTTCGAAGAGAAGAGACGGTTCTTCAACGAGAACATGCAAAAGGTCATCAAGATTCAGAGCTTTGTCCGTGCCAAGGTACAGGGCGAGGCTTACAAGAGCTTGACCACTGGCAAGAACCCCCCTGTCAACGCCGTCAAGAACTTTGTCCATCTTCTCAACGACAGTGACTTTGACTTTAACGAGGAAATCGAGTTTGAGCGGATCCGCAAGACAGTGGTCCAGCAAGTCCGACAAAATGAGCTGCTGGAGAACTATATCGATCAGCTCGACATCAAGATCGCCCTCCTGGTCAAGAACAAGATCACCCTGGACGAGGTTGTTCGACATCAGCACAACTATGGAGGCAACTCGATGGGCTTCCTCGCCAACAGCTCAATGTCCTCTGCCAACCAGTTCGACCTCAAGGCCCTCAACAAGAGCTCAAGAAAGAAGCTTGAATCTTACCAGCAACTCTTCTTCAACCTCCAGACCCAGCCCCAGTACCTTGCTCGACTCTTCAAGCGCATCCGAGAGCAAGGAACAGCTGAGAAGGAGTGCAAGCGCATTGAGCTCCTTATGATGAGCCTCTTTGGGTATGCCCAGAAGCGACGAGAGGAGTACTACCTTCTGAAGTTGATTGCCCGCTCTATCCGAGAGGAGATTGCTGGAGCTAGAGCCGTCCAGGACTTTATCCGTGGCAACTATTTCTGGTCGAAGCTCCTCAGCAACTACACTCGCTCACCTCGCGACCGCAAGTACCTCCGAGACCTTCTTGGCCCTCTCATCCGGGACAACATTGTGGAGGACCCGGCTCTCGATCTAGAGAGTGACCCCATGCAAATCTACCGATCAGCCATCAACAACGCCGAGTTGGCCACTGGTCGACCCGACCAAAGACCCCTGGATGTCCCCCGCGAGGTTGCCATTCGCGATCCTGAAACCCGACGACTCTTCATCGACCATCTTCGAGACCTTCGAGAGATCTGCGACCAGGTGTTTATGGCTTTGGAAGACCTTCTGCACAAGATGCCCTACGGTCTCCGCTTCGTATGTAGCCAGATCTTTGAAGGCCTGCGACAACAGTTCAAGCGAGAGCCCCCAGAGAACCTGCTGCAGGTAGTCTCGAACTGGCTCTGGAGATTCTATCTCCAACCTGCGGTGACGTCTCCCGAGAACGTGGGTGTGATCGAAAAGACTCTGAGCCCTCTGCAGAAGAGGAACCTCAGCGAGGTTGCCAAGGTCATCAGCCAGGTTGCCTCCGGTCGACCATTCGGCGGCGAGAATGTCTACCTTCAGCCCCTGAATGCCTTTATCGCCGACTCTATTGAGCGTCTCATCCAGATCACCAGCGACCTCATTGCTGTTCCCGATGCTGAGAGGACGTTTGATATCGACGAGTTCAACGACCTGTACGCCAAGAACAAGCCAACCCTGTACATCAAGATGACGGATGTCTTTGCCATCCACAACCTGGTGGCCTCGGAGCTTCAAACAATGTGCCCCGGTCGCGAGGACGTTCTCCGAGAGATCATGCACGACCTCGGCAGTGCTAAGAACAACGAGAGTGAGATGAACGCTGCCGGATCCTCGGATATCCAGATGTTCCTGACACCCAAGTTGCACGACATTGATGACCCTGAGGCTGACGTCAAGGCTCTCTTTATGGAGACCAAGCGATGCGTGCTGTATATTATCCGCGTGCAAACTGGTACCAACCTGCTCGACATCCTCATCAAGCCCATCTCCCCAGAGGACGAACACAAGTGGCATATGCTGCTTCGTGATGACTTTTCTGATGGCAGCAACACCCGAGGAGCCTACTCTGACTCCAACATGATTGATGTCACCCGGATGTCGTACCAGGAGCTCAAGCGAACGGCTCTAGAAAACGTGATGAGACTAGAGAAGCTAGGCCGCATCTCCAAGCACAACTGCTACCAGGATGTGCTCAACGCCATCGCTCTTGATATCCGCACCAAGAGCCGTCGAAGAGTTCAGCGACAGCGAGAGTTGGAGGGTGTCCGCATGACTCTTAGCAACTTGCACGAGAAGGCTAAGTACCTCGAGCAACAGCGAAAGAGTTACGACGACTACATTGAACAGGCGATGAAGACCCTCCAGAACAAGAAGGGGTAAGTGATATTAGTTCTACTATTGAGATAACTCCGACTAACGATTTAATTAGGCGAAAGCGTTTCCTGCTCCCCTTCACCAAGCAGTACAACCACCAGCGTGAGCTTGAGCGCAGTGGTCGCGTGCCCAAGTTTGGCAGCTACAAGTACAGCGTGCGCCAGCTCTCGGAGAAGGGTGTGCTCGTGTCATGGACCGGCGTTGGTGAGCGAGATATGGGCCAGATCAACCTAACCATCTCGTGCGACGAAGTGGGCGTCTTCAGCCTCGAGGGCTCACGAGGACACATCCAGATCCCCGGTGCCAGCGCCCTTGTGCCCATCGAGGATCTCCTGCAGGCTCAGTTCGAGTCGCACCAGTTCATGACTCTGTTTGAGGGCAACCTCAAGCTTAACGTCAACCTGCTGCTGCATCTCCTGTACAAGAAGTTTTACCGAACGCAGTAAAATGGGGGGGATTTCATGTATACTTTGTTTTATTGGCTACCCCCCTGGAGGGAAAAGCGACTGTTCAGGCTGGCCACGTTCAGGGGGAAGGATATACATACGAGACTGGATGAAGCATTGCAACCGGCGCGATGGAAGGGTATTGCGCAACAATGCGCGTTGTTATTTTTTGACTTCTTTTTTATCTTCTTTTTTTTTTATGTTTTCAGGCTGCTCTGCGTGGGGGGAAGATGGTGGAAGCGCTCAAGAGGCATGAACTGCAAACGACGGACGACAACCGAAAAAAGAAATCACTCACGACGGAAATCCAAAGGGCATTCATTGGGACAGCGGAGTAGGGAAAGGGAAAGGGAAAGGCGATGGAAGGGGGGAAACAGAGGGAATTGTTTATGCGTTTTTTGTTGTTGCTGTTGTTGTGTTGACGCCAACAAAGTCATGTCATGTCTTTTGAAAGGGAGAAGGAGGACGGTCGCTTCGGTCGGTGTGTGATGGATGGATTGATTGATTGATTGAATTACTAGGATATCGTTTCTGATTGGCATAATGTATGAAAATGGCATTAGAGCCTATTATCAAGCGCCTTTAACTCTTTCAAACTGCCGTGACTATTGTATAATAAGTTCTACTGCTTCGTGTGCTGTTCGCTTCATGTCCTTGTGATGATCGAGTTGTCAGCACAAAACAAAAGAGTTGTCCCCGTCGATAAAAACACAAGAACAGCCAGCCACTCATTGAAGAGAGGTTGTCGGTGATCGGGTATCGGAACAGCTAGTCCATGATTGGCTGGCTACCTTAGTTCCAGCAGGTGTTAGTTGTAAGGAAGCCCCCTGGTGGAGAAGGGCGCGAACTAGCAAGGTTCCTCACGAGTCGAGGCCAAGGAGGAAGGCAGCAGCAGAAGCAGCAGGTCGGAGGCGGCAGCGAATTGATTGATAGGGGATTATGTGTTAGCTTGCAGATTGTAAGGAAGAGGCGACTAGGGGATACGTGAATGGGGCAGAGGCAAACAAATTGCATTATCCACTGACACCGACTCAAAGATGCAAAGTGGGCGCACCGAAGACGAGAAGGGAAAGAAGGCACGTAGCATGGGTTACGAAGGGAAATTGCTCACGAGCGGTGGGCGAGTTGAGTTGCAGCTGGTGTGTCGCGTGAGGGAGATTGGTGCCTTGCTAGGGAGTGAGTCTCGAGTCGAGAGACGAGAAGAGAGCCATGAGCGGTAAGGCCGTTGAGGCGGTTGGGAGACGGTTAGTCACAGAATTGTGGACGAGACGAGATAAGCACAACACAACCTCGGTAAAGAAAGCAGACAAAGGAACGTGAAGCATGATCAGCTGAGACCCTGATGATTGTGCTTGAGTCGAGTCGATCAATTTGTCCATCCTGGATCCAAGACCGAGACTTGTTGGCTCTTGGTCATGGCCGTGTCTAGACGGAAAGCGACCTCCTCCACGACAGTTCATCAGTCAATTGTGCTGACTGGCGTCGCAGCAGCCATACGAAAATGTGACCCCCAAGCAACCGAGAGTGACTGATTTCGTCTTTGCATGCGTGGCAGACAATGAGTTGTTCGGGTGCTGGCTGGCTGTGCGACCGCAGCAGAAGCGACTGCTTGCTTGCCTGCTTGGGTGCGGGCTTTTGGTGGCGGCCGTGGTGGATTGATGAGCAATGAAAGTCCGGCCGGAAGTCGGTCGGCGTCAAGAGGGTCGATCAGCAAAAGCCCCAACAACCAAGCCCGGGTTGATGTGGACATTGACCCGGTCCGGGACCCAAAATTGCGGCGAGCAATTCTCCCCTCGTCTCCATGAAGGAGACACGGAGGGAAGCGAACAATCAGGAGGCCCCGGACCACAAGAGGGAATCGTCCGATATTTCAATGTCGACATCGGTAGTCGAGAAGGGGTGATTGCGTCTTCTCATCTCCTTCTCGGCCAATTCCAACGCCAATTCGACTCTTACGGTTTCGTGGATGGTCGTAGCTCGCCGGATTGTCGGGAAAGGGTTTGACAACCCCAGATTGCACCATCCAACGCTGACAAGGCGTTATGGCATTACCGAGGAGAGCCTGGTTCTGGGTTGGGGTGTACCAAGTAAACTGTGAACGCTTGCGCTAATCCGGGCGTGCCGTACGTGTCGTCGTCGCATGTCTGTCGTGTCCTGCCAGAGCCTCGCAGTTTGCGCAAACATGCTCCGACTGCATTGCAATGGATCGGGTCTTCGTCTCCATTCCATGAATGTCGCCTCGTTTTTGTTTTTTCCTCCCTTTAGCGGGATAACCGTGGTCAGACAGACAGACGGTCGATTGCCGAAGGAGGAGAAGAGACAACAGAGGACGCATAAACCGAGGGGGGAGGGCGTTGCAGATGGATACGCAGCAGAAACAGGCAGGCTGTGGCGGGCGGCCAAAAGACGACGTGATGAATGCAATGGCAGCAGATTATCGCCCTGTGGAGCGCGTGAGGGTTCTGAAAATTGTCTATACAGTGAACGGACACGGTCCGTGGCGGCGGCGATCGGGTGGGTAGTACAGTGTCATGTAGGATCCCCATGCACCGTATAGACAATTCTTGGAGGTTGCAAGTTTCTCGAGGCCTTGGCCTCAAGGGAGGTGCAGATAAAGGATGCAGGGTCCGGCTAATGGGCGTCCGAGGCCAGTGCGTCGCAACTCCCAGGGCTCCGTACTCCGTGGGCCATCGTGACGCCCGCTAAAGCAGGAATGCAGAAGCAGGAGCCAGTGGAGAACGACGTGGGTGCTTGTGTTGCTGCTCGTTGCTGCTCGTTGCTCAGAGATGGTGGGACGAGGTGCAGGTTGCATCGTTTGGTTTGCATGAAACGAGGGACGGGAGGCGGGAGACCTTCGACAGGCGCATGTGGAGAAGCAGCATCAGCAACAGCAATACCAACACCAGCAGCGGCGCCATTATCTTTGAGCTGAGGCGGGCACTGTATGTATGTGCCAGTGCCAATGCTAGAGCTGGATGCATCACGATGGAGTCGGGGATGCGTAAGAGAAGGAGATCCCCGAAGCCCAGGTCAACAGAGATCGGTGTCCATGTGATGAATCGAGAGCGAGGTTGTGACCTTGGTTGGATGCTGCTGCTGCTGATGCTTGTTACTCATGGCGCAGATTCTGCACCTTGACCAACTCATGCAACGGCATGCAGTTGAGGATTATGCCCGCGCAGGATGCAATCTTTTTCGGAGGAGTTGGAACTGTCTGTCGAGGCTGATGAAACCAAGGATTTTGCTCAACGAGGCTCAACACAGCCAAGCTTTGGATCGACTTGCTCTCTGACGACATCTTTTAGCCAGACTCCCTCCCAGTTATGGCTTGGTCAGATTTTATCTGATCTCCAAACAAACGCCAACAGACATAGGCAGGCATGATGTATGATGATGATGATGATGATGATGCTGATTCTAGTCAATGGCCGGAACGAGTGGGAAAAGACGTGGCTTCTGGACTTGGGATGGCTGATGGAGGGTTGGATGGAACATGGCAGATGGGACCGTGTAAGATGGAGGGGCTGTCAATCTTTGTGGGCTTGACCGGGGAGGGATTGGCGAGGAAGGTGTTGACCAATCGCGACTTGCCGCTGGCCGAATTGAGTAGTCGCTCAGCCCTGAATCCCTGCATCCTTTAGCACACGAATTCGAGACGCAGCTATCAAGTGTCTGGCGCTTAAACAAGACTTGAGACTATCGAGGTTCGGGGGGGCTTGTGAGATATGAACACAGAGGTCAGAGGGGAATCCTTGGTCCATGGTCCATGGTCCATGGTCCATGGAGGGATGTCTGACTCTGCGGCCGCGCACTACGGTAGCGCAACCGGACATGTGCCACGGATATCTACATACCGCCGTATCAAAAAAAAAGAGGACAGACTTGAGATGGAGGAGGAGAGGAAGGAGGAGCAAGGATAACAAAGGATGGCCATGTGATGTTATTTTTTATCTCCCAGACACGGCATTCACGGACTTGGGAGCCGAACGCCGGGTTCCATCAAGGGAGTTGATGGTGGGTAGAACCGGGCATCCATCCCATGGATCCCATCCCTTGCGGCTCCGGAGAAAGGCGTGCATGATGGTGACCTTCGGAGATGACAATAACAGTAGGGTCTTTTTACTCAACAAGTTTCTCTGACATTCTTGGTGTGTTGATCATGATCCTCGTGACAGAATTTGAAAAAGCCAGTCAGTCAGTCCAAGCTCGTGTTGATTGACGGTGGGAGAGAGAAGGCTGGCCTCAGGATTAAATTATGCACTATTGAGGGCCACCCCGAACTCGGACAGTCTTTCTCATGCCGCGTTTAGTGCATATCCAGCTCTCATCTCCCCCAGCTTCCACAGGCTCCAATTTCCCCCCATCTCCATCATCTCGCAGACACACACGCCCCTTTGCCATTCTCTAGCGCGCTCGTCTTCTTGCGTGATCGAACTTGCAACATGGCTTATTGGAATAACCCCTGGCTACGCACCCTTGCCATACATCATGGACCGTATCGTCTGCCGAGCAGGGGTCGTCCGCCTCCACTGCCTGTCCCTCCTCCACCGCCGTCGTGAGCCGCTTTTACACACCACGCCGCCGCCGCCCCAGCTTGCTTCCCGTACCAGTAGACCAGACCCCAAGAGAAGAAGAACTAATAGAACAATCGGAGGGAGACCCCCCCCAGCTCCAAAGATAAAAGGGCGACCATGTTCCCACTCGTGCCTATTGCAAAACTTGTGGCGTCAATCACCTCACCGGTTGCCTTCCCTTTTTTGGCCTACTAGTCGGGGAATTTGCTGCTTGTCTCATCGTTTCTTACCAGCATTTCCATCCCATCTCGAGCCTCTCACCCACAAACCTTCACGCAGATCCAGCCTCTCTACCCCATCTTCCTCTGCTTACCCCTGCATCTCCCCGCTGGCTGTCCCCGTGTGTGTACATACATCGAGACAGTTTCTGTTCGTACGGAGCGCGCTTGCTTGGTTGCCATAGTCTTGTTTCCTGTCCTGTGCAGTGCTTCCGCGTGTGCCGTACAGTACCAACAAACAAGTCGTGCTGCGCCCTCTCGGCCCCATTTGATTTCCCAAGTGTCCATCCCGGATATCCCACTTGTCTGAGCTGAGCGGTAACAAAGACGGAACAAGGATCCCATACGAAGAGACGACTAAGCTAGTAGATCTCCGCATCGAATCTCACGAGACGTGTGTAGAAGCTTGACTCGATCTACCCGTCTTTCGTCAGCTAGCACGCCATACATTTATCAAGCCATCCCCTTCCTCCTGCCGGCTTGACTCACCTCCAACCTCATAAACCTTAACCCTCTTCACATACAAACATCCGTCGATACCCCCTTACCACTGTCATCAAACCTTTGTCCAAAGACAACATCAGCAACATCAAGACCGCCATCTACCAGATTCCTTCACCAACATTTCCCAACATCACACTGCCATATATCCAGACTGAGCTTTGAATCTCACAATGGCCCCTGATCTCAACTCCCTCCCCCCCTCCAACGGGGAGACCTCTGCGGCTTCTCACCTCTCCCCTGATGCCGAGAGACCCAACATTCTCTTCATCATGGCCGACCAGCTGGCCGCTCCCCAGCTCAAGATGTACAACCCCAACTCCCAGATCAAGACACCCAACCTCGATCGTCTTGCTTCCACTTCAGTCCAGTTCGACTCTGCGTACTGCCCTTCACCACTCTGCGCCCCCTCGCGCATGAGTTTGATCAGTGGCCAGCTGCCCATGAAGATTGGTGCTTACGACAACGCCGCCCAGATCGGCTCCGATGTTCCCACTTATGCCCACTACCTGCGAGCCAAGGGCTACCACACTGCTCTTGCTGGCAAGATGCACTTTATCGGTGACCAGCTTCACGGTTACGAGCAGCGTCTGACCAGTGACATTTACCCTGGCGACTTTGGCTGGGCCGTCAACTGGGATGAGCCTGACACCAGACTTGAGTGGTATCACAATGCCAGCTCTATCCTGCAAGCCGGTCCTTGCGGCCGAAGCAACCAGCTCGACTATGACGAGGAGGTCATGTTCAAGAGCACCCAGTACCTGTGGGACCACGTTCGTGAGGGTCCCAAGAAGCGACCATTCTGCCTGACTGTTTCTCTCACTCACCCCCACGACCCTTACACCATCACCAAGAAGTACTGGAACCTGTACGAGGACGTCGACATTGCTCTGCCTGAGGTCAGGGTTGCCAAGGAAGACCAGGACCCTCACAGCAAGCGACTGCTTAAGGTCTGCGATCTTTGGGACCAGAACTTTACCGATGACCAGATCAAGCGAGCCAAGCGAGCCTACTATGGCTCTGTGAGCTACGTTGATGACTGCATTGGCAGACTGCTTGAGACCCTTGAGGACGCTGGCCTGGCTGAAAACACCATTGTCATCTTCAGCGGCGACCACGGCGACATGCTTGGTGAGCGTGGCCTCTGGTACAAGATGAGCTACTTTGAGTCATCCGTTCGCGTTCCCATGTTGATCAACTACCCCAAGCGCTTCGCTCCCCACCGTGTTACTCAGAACGTGTCGACTCTTGATCTTCTACCTACGATCTGCGACCTTGTCGGAACTAAGCCGGCTCCTTACCTCCCCATGGATGGTATCAGCATGCTGCCTCACCTCGAGGGCCGCGAAGGTCACGACACTGTTATTGCCGAGTACACTGGTGAGGGTACAGTTCGTCCCATCATGATGATTCGACGAGGTGACTGGAAGTACATCACTTGCCCAGCTGATGAGCCCCAACTCTACAACTTGGCCCGAGACCCCAAGGAACTGGACAACCTGGCTCGATTCAAGAAGATCCTACCCAAGACCCCTGAGGAAGAGGAAGCCAAGGATGCAATCCTCAAGTTTGAAGCCGAAGCCCACGCCCGGTGGGACTTTGACGCCATCACAGAAAAGGTGTTTACTTCCCAGCGCACAAGGCGGATCGTGTGGGACGCCCTCAAGGAGGGCGAGTTCACCAGCTGGGACTTTGACCCTGTCGATGACGGCAAGAAGAAGTAAGTCCAACAAACCAACCCCCCTTACCTTGTAGTCCTCCAAGCCACAATCGATCACATCACCCGCAAAGTTGAAGACGTGCTAACGCCCGCTGCCGCAGGTACATCCGCTCCACCATCCCCCTCGACGACCTGGAGCGCCGAGCTCGCTTCCCGTTCGTCGACGCCAACGGGTACGAGAGCAAGGCGGTCTCTTCAGTCCGTAACTCTTAAAACGGGGGTGTATGTGTAGAGAAGGGAACTTTTTGATGAGACATGAATTAGGAAATTGTGTTGGTGGAAGTTCGGTTTTTAGCGGTTTTTGTCTTGTCTGTCTGTCTGTCATGCACAGCGTCTGAGGTTTTTTACTTGAAAAACCAATTCTTTGGCATTTGCGTGCATAGCCAGCTATTTGGACTTTGTTGTTTATTGGAAATTGGTTAAAAAGCAAGCTGTACGTAGTCATGATGCGATTTTGCAATTAATGAAAAATGAAGATATTTTTTAAAGTCAAACAACCCCCCCGTGCATATTTGTGAACAGGGCTTGAAGTATCAAAAAGAGGGCTTTGCCGAAGGTGGCTCAAAAACCTCGAGACTCCCCGAAAGCAAGTCAATGGCGAATTAACGCCGAAGCAAAGCAATTGATTATCGCGATTATCATCTTGCATCATCTCCCCGGACAATAATGAGCGGTGAGATTCACTCCATTGATCTTGGTGTCGAGAGACTGATCCTCCCCAATGATGAGCTTCAAAGACCGCCTCCTCCGAATCTCCGGAGTGTCGGCCTGACTCGTCCGACACGGCCGATCGCGCGATACGCGGGCCGCTCGCTCCGGCGTCTGCTAACAAAGGAGGAGGAAACGTCTTTCATGCAGGAGGCAAAACCGAGGCTTGCTTACAAGCGCGATTGTGTGATTTTGGCGTTGGTGTCGACAGAGACCCATGACGTGTGAGAGTCTGGGGTGAGAGTGGAGTTTTGTATCCGCAGCAGGGCCCGGGCAGGCGTTCTAGCGGATGGGTTTAGAAGCTTTAGGGGCGTTGTTATAGAAGGTGTCCCCCCCTCCCAGTGTGTCTGGAACTGTGTTGTGCCTGGCGCTTAAGGCATTGAGGTTGAGCTGCCTGAGGGTGAGGCTGCCAGCTGGGAAGAGCTCCACTTTCGGAGGTGAGGTCCATCTGCGCGTGGTGACGCGCTTCTAATTGAAGCTTCCATTTGGAGAGCCCCGCGCAATCGTGAACCTCCATTTTCAATTGCTTAAACCTATACGAGGTTAACGGATCCATTTAGCGCATCATTATCGCAGTGATTATTTGCATCGCGAGTCTTCCCTAGCTATCCAGAGGTGTCTATAACCGCAATCGTCAACTCCCGATAGGCGCCTTCTTCGTGTCGACAAAATGGACGAATCAAGAGTGCACACCTTGGACGACGATGAGCTCAAGGTCCTAGAGCAGACGCTCAGCAAGCTAGCCCAACTTTCTAGTAGCATTCAAAGCTTGAAGGGGGACCTAATGAGGAGCAACCCATTACCACCAGCGTGCGCCTTTCTTACCTGTGATCCTTCTGAGTCGCAATGGCTGACTTGCTCTTAAATACAGATCCTCCCTTCAAGCCTCGACGCAGATTCTCCGACGAAACCTTCAAACCGTCCTCGACAGTCTAAACGAGAACTCGGAGCTCTTTAATCGCATGGCCATTCACCCTTCACCCAACTACCCCGGCCGAACCCAAGAAAACGTCCTCACTCAACTACTCCGAAAGAAGCTCGAACCCGATGTGGAAGAACTTGTTATTGAGGGTCGAGAAGTTGCCCGTCTCGCCACACCAGAGGGTATCAATGATCTTCAGGATATCTGGCATGAACTACGACAGTGGACGATCGACCGAGTAACGACCTACGTCCGTGATGAGGCCAACGACGTGTACACTGCAGAAGAGCGGGCGGCAGGCGTAGAGAATGTGCGCACGGGTCTACGGAGGGATCTTGAAGATGAGGATGAAGATGAGGATGAGGAGGAAGATGAAGATGATGGGACAGCGCAGCAGAAGGTGAGGGGTGCTGAGCCAGAGACGCTGCTGTGGTTTGCGGCGAGGGGAGATTTTGAGGTGCCGCGTAACGTCGAGTATGAGCGGAAGAGGGATGTGTGGAAGGGTCTTCAGGGCATCAACGCTTCGCCTTTTGATATGCCGGCTCAAGGGATGTAGAGATTGCGACGATATACCCATGATATTACGAGGAACTGCAGCATCGGTTGCATTACTTTGGCCAAGGCAACTACGCGAGCCGCCAGTATTGAAAAAGAGTTGGTCAAGATACATTCAGCTCAGATCTTGGAAAGATGAGCTGACAGCTGTTTAGCGCTTCATGAGAGAAAGCCAAGCCGTGGCGTTGCAAAGCTGATAGGAGTTTTGGGGGTTATCAGAGCTTGGGTGGGTTAGATTCCTTATTGATTTTACAGCAATCATGCAAGTCGCCAAAAGCAGGGAGTAGAGCAATAGCATTGGTTGTTTATTCTTGTCATGTGGCGTCTCTCGTGTATCAATCCAGATGCATGCCATCCATCCCAGCCATGACCACGAGCAATAGCTTCATCGCTGAAGATTCCAAGACGCCATCAAAGATGCTTCGCTGAAAGTTTCCAACGGCGGGTCATTCCATCGAGGATAATACCATTCATCGGTCAAACTTTCCAATGCTGGGCCATTCCCATCTCCAGGTTCGCCCCCAATTGGACACACGGGATAACCCCTCCAAGCTACGTACAGCTATCTTCGTAAGCTGACTCTTTGCTGTGGCTGACCACAGCCAGTGTCGTCACTCCAACGTCCATGGCGCCGAAGCTAACTTGCTCGCGTTTCCCCGCGTTCCTTGACAGCGCATGGCTGGGAGCTGGGATGCTAGTGCTCACGAGGACGGGCGGGAAGTGTGGGTGCAAAATAAATGCACCAGTTCATCTCGGTGTGTGGTGATTATGTGTGTTTGTGTTTTTTTGACCGAGGTTCATGAGTCGGTTACATATACCTTTGGGTGGGAAGCTGTCGTTTGAAGCTTTGCTTTGCTCCTTCATCATTGTTGCTTTGCCATCATCATTGCCATGATGGAATATCAATTGTGTCGTAGTGAGCGACCGCATAATCAAGACTTCTTGTACGCATCTTTGGATATGGATATCACTAGCGACGATGCGACGCCCCGTTCGATACCCGATCTCCCAGAGAAGGGTCATGAGAGAAAGCTTACCTTCCTCTCCCTCCCACTCGAGATTCGTCTTCACATTTACCACTGGCTTCACCTCATGAGTCCCGTGCGACATGCCCAGCTTGCGCCGTGGTATCCCACACCCGTGCACTGCCAATACATCCTCCGACCCCTCGACCACGAGGCTGTGCCCGAAGGTGGCGACGGTATAGAGGCACAGGGTCTGCTCTCGCCGTACCGCCCGCTTTCCGGTCTTCCGACGAGCCTTCTCCGAGCAAACTCGCAGATCTACCACGAGGCGCGACTCATTCCCTTTTCGCAGAACGAGTTTGTCTTTGTCAACTGGTTCGCTTCGGGACTCTGGGCTGCCCGCGCCTTTACACGGGCACTCGCTCCGTGGCAGCGCGGTGCCTTGCGATACGTGCGTCTCGAGGTTCTTGCTCGGGACGTGGTCGTCGGCGGCGCGGGCCGGGAGGAATGGCGGGCTCTATGCGGAGAGTGGGCCCCCGGAGTACGCGGCTTGCGGATGAAGATGGTACTCGGTGCAAGCACAGCGACCGTCTCCGGACCCTCGGCAGGCGGAGCGGTGGGTCCCCGATCGGAGGCAGCACGCCGATGGGTAGGAGAGGGTCTAGGCTTGATGGGACAGCTCGAGAGGGTTGAGATGGAAGTTGTGGCTCGTGGGATGAGCGATGAGGATAAGTTGCTTTGGTGTGAGAAGCTGGAGAGGGAGTTGAGAGAGGGTGGACTTAGGTGGGTTGTTGTTGTTTGCACGGAGAAAGTGCAGGAGAGGATGGAATGGATCAAGAGTGATGTTGCGTGGAAGAATCAGACTGGTTCTTAGATGTTGATTCATCTGGGGGTTGAAGTTCGAGATTGGCATTGCGAATATGATGTATGACTGTATGATCAACGTATGTAAAGGGGGATATCTAGTCATGGAGTTGTTGGATATTGAAGTTGCTCCGACATCCGGACTTTGGTTCACCGCATCACCACCTAGTAAATTGGATATTCTCTTCAATTGACCTATTACCTTGCATTAATTACACAGACTCATCCTAAATCCGTCATCTCTCAATGCCACATCCGGTCATCGGCCACCGACAATCCGGAGATAAAGACAAAGACGGGATAATAATCTATGCTAAAAATGCAGCTAAACTCGGAGGCACAGGCATTGTGCATGTGACTTCGCGCAACTCTCGCCCCGGAACTCAATGGGTCGGCGTGAGTCACGTCACACGTCGTCAGTCACGGATCCATTTCTACTCATTGAAAGCGATAACGGCTTTTGTCTATTGAGGATTGAGCGACTTTAATTGCTTCAATCGTGACTCGGTGTTTCTTTTGTATTAATATTGCTGCCTGGGCCTTTGATCCATTGGCGACTTGAAACGTCATCTCGCCCCCGCCCTCCACTGCCTCCTCCACCTTTGGTCGACTGAGCTTCTAGAACCAAGAGACGACGACATAAGCTGTGAGACTTGGCAATACTTGTTTTCTTACACATTCACAATGGAGGCTCGGTGTCAATGCGGTTCCGTCTCTTTCAAGACGCCTCTCCCTCAGCCGCTGGCCCTTTATATCTGCCACTGCAGCGCTTGTCGACGGCAGACTGGCTCTGCCTTTGGGACTTCGGCCATCTTTCCTCGGTTCAATCTGCCAGAGACTGATCAGTTGAGTTGCTACAGGTAGGTTGGTAGAGGATATAGTTACTTGGATATGTAGGCTAATTTGTTTGGTAGTCGACCAACTGAATCAGGACATCAACTCTATTGGTGAGTTGTCGAGATGACCTCTTCTAATTCATTATTGATTGACATTGTATAGTTACTTTTGCCGTAACTGCGGTACTCGTCTCATTCACTCGACACCAGTATGTAAACCCAATCTCACAACAGCATCATACTCACCAACCTACAGACCAAAAACGTCGTCTCAGTCAAAGGAGGTTGCCTCGAAGGCCTCGACTGGAAACGTGCAATCCACATCTGGACCAAAAGCGCCATGGTCCCCATCCCAGAAGGTTCCGAGACGCATTCTGAGGAATCAGGCTACACTGATTACGGAACGACGCAGGAAGACCTAGATCAGCCTGGTGATCTCGTGGGGAGCGGAGGGTGTAACCCTCCTCCTAAGAAGCCCGAGGATGTCGTTGTGGGTGGTTGTGATTTGAGTGGGTGAGCTTGGTGTATGGGTGTTTGTGGTGCATTAGAGATACCTGGTTGGTTGTGGGATGAGTTATTGGAGTTGATGCCTTGGAAAACGTCATCTCAAGATGGATCCCATGGAGTAAAGCATTGGAGAATTAGGCGCAATACATGCGTAGTGGGTATATAAATAAAATCTACACTCTCGATAATACATGAGCTCTCTAATGTCAGTCTTGCTTAAACCAATCCATCAACACTTTCCCCGTTGCGTCCATCCTGTCTATTTCCTTGACGGTTTTCTTCCCTCGCACCGCCTGGCTTGCTCACATCCGAGTGCATGGCAGGGTCAAACACATACATGGGAAATTCGAGGAACAGCGTTCGCTTGAGAAAGACGGGCATCTTCTCATACAGCTGTGGTGGAAATGGGATGAGAATGCTGGTACGTTCCAGCCATCGCTTATAACCTTCCCAGTTGTTTCCCTTCTCGTACCGTGACTTTGCCTTGGGTCGTTCAGAAAGAGGTAGGCCGGAGACAAACATTAAGAGAATGGTGAGGAAGAATGGGCCGAGAATAGAAGCGTATAAAGCCTTGTATGCTTGACCTCCAACATAACCATCCGCAGCAGAGGATACGGCAATCATATAGATGGCTGTCCAGTTAGTGAGGGTCAATCCAATGAAGTAAGTGAACTTACAGAATTGCATGATAATCTCTCCAAAATAATTCGGATGTCGTGAATAAGCAAAGAAACCCTTATCACAAACATCAGACCCATTATGCCCCTTCCTAAACCGATATTTCTGCAAATCACTCAAACTCTCAACAACAAACCCAAAAGTCCAAAGCACAACACCAACAACGTCCCTCCCCGTACCAAAATCATGCTGTCGATACCGCGTGACATTAGGACAGTTGATCAAAGTAACAGGTAGAGAAACAGTCCAGACCCAAAACATCTGAAAGATCCAGAATCCGAGAAACGGAAAGAACTTGTCCCGCTTGTCGTCGAAGCGGTCATCTTTGCCCGTCTTTAGGATGCGGAAGAGGAGGAAGCTTGAGAGACGGAGGGACCAGATTATTAGGAAGAGGGTGGGGATTATTTGGCGGGCGTGGTGGTGGCCGCTGAAGGAGAGGGTTAGGATTGCTAGGAGGGCAAAGTTGGTTCCTCCGGCAAAGTCTGGATGGTGTTAGGAGATGTGTTTTTGGAAGAGTGGTGGATATACCTGTTAGTTTGTCGAATTTTAGGGTGAAGGCTATGGAGAAGAAAAGGAGTTGGTAGGCGACCGTTATGATGGCGGTGATGCCTAGGTAGTAATCGTCAAGGACATGTACGACAGTCATGTTGTCTGATGGATGTTTGAATTGTGCAACCTCCTCCTCATCGAGGTCTTCAAGAATTGATAAATAGCTTGACGAGTCGCACTCGCATTCGCATCAATCCAAGTCAAGTATGTCATGTTTATCATCAAAGTTGAGCAAACAGTGTCATATTCTGTTAGTGAAATGTCTTTGACCCTAAGTGATGACGTCGATGAAGTTATCCCATCATCGGGCGCAGCAGCACGAAAAGTACCCCACCACATGTTTTCCCTCGGAAAGGTACATGTACGGAATTAAACGATCACAAATGGCAACCGATCGTTGGCGATCCACGGCTTGTTCGGATCTACAGTTACCTCAACGGCTACAGCCACGGTCAAAAGGCACTTTACGCGCTTTACTTTTCCTCCTTTCATCAACCCCGTGGTCCATTTTCACCTCTACCCGCCAAGGCTTAGTTCAATGCGCCAAATGAACCAGGGAGGTTTCACTTCCGTCTCGCCATTGACGGAGAATTTTGGAGCCGCGTAGTTCTTAAGCATAGACAGGGGGTTTTACTTTCTGGTCTCCGCCACAGCGGAAGACTTGCCGAACACGTTCTTTTTTGACAGCCCAGGTATAAGCAACGCGCACACAATCTCGGTAGGATGCGTTCCTGCAGTAGCAGCGTGTATGCCCAGAGTCTTGGGTCCTTTCTTTCAGGCGCTTGTCAAAACTGTTGGTGAGACTTTGTTGACTTCATCTGATGTTTGATAGTTAAAGGATAATGGTATCAGATTGGCGCGTACAACTGTCATTATCTCAACTTACTCCAATAGATGATATCAAGTTGATATCAACAATCAATTCACAAACAACTTCATTGAGTCTTGGGTCTTGTATTTCAACAGAAAAATCCAGAACCCCGCTGAATGGCACCATCACCGAGTCCACCGCTTCACCCGTCCACCGCGCCGTCTCAGAAACTAACCCCTTGGAAACCCCTGAACCTTCCAAACCCACCCCTAGCTTTTCTTTCAACCCATACCTCGGGACGGTTTGAGCCTCAGTCGCCGATACCAGAATCAGTAAAAAATGCGACCCTAGCCTTGGCAGATTATCCCCATGCAAATCGTCCCATTTTCCCCTTCCTTCTCTCTCTCTCTCCTGTTGTGAACCTCTCTTTCTTTCTCTTTCCCCTCCCTCATGGCTCTCCTCCGTCTCTCCTTCGGCTGTTAAAACCCCCTCGTTGATCTATCACAGAGTCGCGTGTCTTTCGGGCTAGGACCCTTCCCCCCCCTTCTTCGCCAATCGTTTTTTCTGTGCCGTATTCTTTTCATCTGCCGCGGGCAACTGTTTCAAACTTTTTGGCCCAGTGCCTTGTCGTCATCTTTTTTGTTTAATGCTTGTTGTCTTGGGATAGTTTCCTCTCTCCCCTCCCTCCTCAGTCACTCGTTCAAATATTCACCTACCTTTATAACCCCCCCTCGTCAACAAAAAAAAAATTATCCCAACGGCTGGACTGTTGTGTCATTCATTTACCCGTTGCGTTTGCTTCTGAGATACCCCCTCTAAGGAAATAATCGAGATGAGGCTGGTGGCTTGGGGCCTCTGGCTCGCCTCTGTCCAGGTTGCGCAGGTGGGTTATCCGACTTGTACCAACTGTGAAGATCGACAACTGACAATCCTCTTAGGCCGCCACTAGTGGAAGGTTTGGACATAGGTCTTTCAGGAAGAGACAGGCTGTTGAAGATCCTCCCGCTCCCAAGTTTGAAGGGTATGACAAAGTTGTGATAACATCGTGGGCAAGACTAACTAACACTCATGTAGACTCCGGCTCTCCTACGTCACCGAGACCACCACTGAGAAAGTAACCGAGACTCAGGTCATCGTTCAGACTGCTCAGAACGATGCCGCCGCCGCCGCCGAGACTGTTACTGTTACCATCAACCCGCCTGCCGTTACCGTCACCATCAATGCGCCGGCCGAAACTGTGACTATCAACGCGCCTCCCATCACCATCACCGAAGTCGCCGCGGCACCTGTGAGTTGCTTTGCTAGAAGTTCAAGTTGAAGCTTTGCTGACGAGTGAATCCAGCCTCCTATCACGGTTACCGAGACTATCACTTCAGCTGTAAGTTGTGTCAAACAAGTTTTCGAATTCTAGGTACTAACAGACAAAAGGTTGCCCAACCATTTACTGTTGTCGAAGTTTCGCCCATCACCATCGTTGAGGTCTCTCCTATCACCATTGTCGAGGTCTCCCCCGTCACCGTGCCTGGAGAAGCTCCCGTAAGTCCTCTACCTAATACTTGGATATTATATGCTGACTGAGTGAAGCCTCCCGTTACCCTCATCGAGACTGTGCAGGCACCAGCAGACAGCGCTGAGGATAACAACACAAACGGACCAGGCGTCACCACTATCCCCATCGCTGAGAGCGCTCTCCCGACGACGACATTCTCTGAGGATCCTCTGGCTCAGTCCCGCGTTGAAGAATCATCCGCCGCTGAAGAGACCACATCTGCTCAGGAGCCAGCAACCTCTGCTGAGGCAACATCTGCTGAAGAGTCGACTGCGCCAGCCCAGGAGTCAACTGCGCCAGCCCAAGAATCAACTGCATCGGCGGAGGAATCAACCGAATCCGCACAGGAATCAGCTACATCGGCCAAGGAATCGACCGCCAGCTCCAAGGCATCGACAACCGCCGCGAAGGAATCAACCTCCGAGGTCGCCAGCGAACCCAATGAAACCACCGAAGCAGCCCCGACGACCGAAGCCCCAGCTGCCACGTCCGCCCCCGCCCTTCCCGTCATGGAAAGCAACATCGTTCTAGGACCATCGCCATCCAACGAAGAGTCACCCGCCGCACCCGCTCAGCCCACTGGGGGTTCCAACTCGCTCAACCTCGGTGATCTAGCACCCGACGCAACAGCAGATGCTGGTACAGCCTTGCCTGCAGTCACAGCAGAACCAGAAGCCGAAGAGCCCCGAACCCGTGCTCCCATCAACATCTCGACCCTGTCCCTCAGCAGCGCGATCAACTTGGGAAATCTTGGTGGAGGAGGAGCAGGTCTGCTCAAAGCCCGTGCGACGAATGCTCCGTGAGGATATGCCGGTAATGTGGTGGTAGGTTAGGAGAGGGGGGAATCGCTAGTCGATGGAATGCGAGCGTGTGGTTGTTATCAAGATACCTTCTTCCCAAAGGGCCCTAGGCTAATTCTTCTGCCCTGATAATAATGTGAGCGAGTCTCTGGAGATTTGTGTGTCAATTGTGCCTCCTTCTATGGGTATCATGCCATCTTGTGTCCCTTTTCCGGTCCTAAACGCCAGTATCGATTCACTTTTTTTTCACTTCTTGTCTGGTCCTGCTCCCCTTGATGCGAGCTTCATCTTCTTGGCCTGTCGCTTGCTCATCGGCTGGGCGTCCTCTCCGTCACTCTTGCGCTTCTGATTCTGTCCCTTGTTCTTCTTCTTTCCAGTCACATCCGAGGCCTTTCCATCTTCGTCAGTTTCGCCTTGCTTCTCATCTCGCTTGGCAACCTCGACAACATCAATGACTCCTCTGAACCCACTCCTCTTGATACCCTCGTTCACCACGATAGAACGAGGTATCGCACCAAGACCCTGCATTCCCTTTTCGCTGTTCAGACCCCATACGTTCAGCAGGTTGACCACATCCGCAGGCGCGCGTAGTGATAGCGCATCTTTTGCTTCACTGCTGATCATAATGCCCCGGCCGCGAGTCGCCCGTACTAAGCTCGTAACGTTACTGATAAAGTTTGCCCGCCCTCGAGCGTCAGCAGCTAGTGCTTGGCTATAGCACACCTCGAATCGCACACCGCGCGTCACAGCAGCCATACAGGGCTTCGGACGAAAGTGGAACTGAAAGTGCTGGGTAAAATCCATGGATATTATCGGAACATCGAGGGTGAGGCAAGCATTCTGAAATGCCTTGTCGGTAAGAGGTCGGATGGCGAGGATGTCGTATGCAGCAACGAGGGAGCCCAGGCGATAGTTGGAGGCCGCCGGGTCTGCGAGAGGGAGTGTCGCGCGGTGGAGGATGTTTGGGAGCTTTGCCGATGATGAGGGTAGCTTTGGGAAGGGCGCGACGGGATTGGCGGGGAATGGGAGGGTGAGCTCGTGGCTTAGGGCGACGGTTGAGTAGCCGAGGGAGGACGAGAGGATGAGGGTCTGGAGGAGCTGGTCGGGGGTGGTCGAAGGTGACCAAGCGATGTTGAGGTCGTAGAGCATGGTGGGAGGTCGGTTTGCGCTATGGTGTGCAGGAGAGGCAGCTAGGCATGATAGGACTGAAGCAGTAGTTTAAGTAGCAACCCGCCGTCTTGTCTACACTTCAGAGCTTTATATCAGGGTGAAGCTATCCCAAGGCTGGCTCAATGGCACCTAAGTCGAAGCAAAGGGTTGCACGCGATGGATGTCTGGTTTGGCTTTTTTTTTGCGGGACGTCGTACCTTCCCCGTCCTAATGGTTTGGTGGCGCCGGGTGTCAGGAGAAGCTGTGGTCCGTGCGCCCATGAACCTGCCGCTAAGCAAGCGCGACTCGTCCTTGCCTTCGTCATCACCTTCTTTTCCCCAACAACCAACCAGGAAACAGGGTGTGCATCTCAAGTCTGTAAAGCAAAAGCTGCAGCCTGGTTTTTATTACTCATGACCTTGAATGTTTTATAACCTCACCTTTCTATAAACTCTGTACTTCTTCCCCCTCTCTCTTACAACGTCTCCCCATATATCGACCGACTACTCTATCCCGATTCTTCGGCCGTTTACCTCTTCCCGATCACGTCTACTGGTAGTCTCTCGCAGCGAAAGAAATCACCGAGATCCCGCCAAGACCTGCGCCCCCTTGTGACGACGCCCAACCTTTAACTTGGAGTCCGACACACAACTCCGACACAACCTTCATTCTGCATCATCTGATACTCAACCGTCGACTCGATTCCCGATCGTATCCCATCGTCGTCCCGTTTACAGACTTAATCATGTTCTTCTTCTTTGTGTGCGGAGAGCACACCTTCCGGAAGGAAGTCTCAGGCTATGAGGGCATGGTGTGCCAATGCCACCACTGCGGTAACATGGCCGCCCACGTCACCAAGAGTAATCCATGGTTCACTTTCTGCTGGATTGTATGTCTTTGCCTTATTCAACCTGCTAACCATCTACTAACGTGGTCATCTTACAGCCCGTCGTTCCTCTGTCCATTTCTGGCTACACCGATGTCGCATGCCGCATCTGCAACTTCCACCAGCCTCTCGAGAACCGACCAGATGTAAAGGCCATGGCCAACGGTGGAGCGCCGCCTCAAGGTCAACACTACGGACCTCCACAGGGACAACCTCACGGACAACAACCCATGCGATACGGTTAAGACGGGCGAACGCTTTATTATGTGCACAGTCAGCCAGGAAATAAGCTGTCGTGGGCTTCAAAGCTGACATAAGCTTTTAACACGGCAGGTCTATGTGGATGTATATTGGTAGTAGGGTTAATTTTGGGGGCTTGTCGTTTTGGTTTGTGTTTTTGGGATTTAGAGGCAAACAAGCCTGGTGTTGTGGCGAAATGGTTCAAAGGAGACGCTGGGGATCCTATTTCACTTTGCCATGTGTCAGAAACGTGGTCGGTCCGTGCCTTTGTTAGGAGTATGTCTTGCCCATCAGACATTGTCTCTTTGGCTATGATCCTTTGTCATGAGAGTCTGCAAAGACGATGCCTGGGCCAGTTCTAGCGGCAGAACATGGCCGAGAATACTCTTTGTTCTGGACATGTCTATATCGACTAGGAGTTAACTCGACTTGAGTGGGAACAAACGTGGGCTATCGACCCGTGCATAAGACAATCGAGCTACTACTACTACTTTGGCTAGATGGCTGGTTTTGTCTCTTCAACATGCCAGGAAGCAGATGATTCCCTGCCCAATCTAGTTGAATTTCCAGACCTCAGAGACACGGCTTGGTTTAATTTATCTGACCGTCAAGGGTGAAAGCAATACTCATTCACATTCAAGCATCATAATAGGTGTCCCTCAAGTTTCCCTTTTCTCATCTCTCATTGTGTCTATTTATGCCTTCCAAGACACTCACTACCTTTCATCTCCTATCTATCCATCCTTTCTTTGCCTCAACGCTCACATGTATCCCCGAACCACATGCTCAGCATATGCAATCATCGCTGAGGATAGTAATACGATCTAGTACTCATCAGGGACACAGGAGAGGAGAGGTGTGGATAATCCTCCATCAGAAGACCATCCCAAAAGTCAGACACGCCAGGATTCTCGCTTGGCTTGGTGACTTCGAGAATATGTTGCTCTGCCCTCAACCTCCTCTCCCTCCCCACCGTAGCCCAGTATTGACTCTGCAAGACACTCCTCTCAGGCGCCTTTTCCCTCTTCCATGCCATCAGCGGTTGCTCATCGGGCACCGAGAAGTGCTCGGAGGTCAGCGCCGCGTGGATCAGGCGCTGCCATTCATCTCCCAGGTCGTCATCATACAGGACGAAACCTGCCCTGACCCATCCCTCGGGGACGAAGCCGGCGTGAGTCCAGTCCTGGATACCAACGATACATCCGTCGCTTGCTCCCGTCTCGCAGTGGAAGATTATATTGTGAGGGAACATATAGTTGTGGGCGAACACGAGCTTGGAGCAGTCCAGACCCATGGCCATGCAGTTCTCGAGCATCGCCTGAGGCGTGTTACCGCCCGTCCAGTTGTGAAGAAGAAGAGCAGCATCACGCATGCGACTTCCCCTGATGCCCCCGACACCCTCGGCCGTATCCCGCTCCCACGTTGAGAGTTCCTTGCAGAATCTCGCTATCTGACTCACGCAGCGGTTCTTGTGTTCTGCGTCGAGGTCATTCCAGACCTTGTTGAGGGGTAGACCATCAATCTTGCTATAGATGATGTATTCATATCCATCAAACTCAAAGTCGCCATAAACGGTGGGAGTTTCAAGGCTCAACCTCAGCCCCTTAAGGGCCATCAACGTGTCCGCCTCCTCAGTGTCATGCTCCCCTACTCTGAGCTGTACTCTGAGAATACACTTGCCAATCTCCCACATGGCGCCCTCCTCCCGCCAATGAGTTAGAAGCTTGAATCTACTCTCATCGTGGATGGGGATTGAGTTCGGTCGTGGGTTCGGCGCGATGGAGGCGTGGTACCAACCCGCTCCGTCGTCGCCTGCGGGCCAGCTGGTTCTGTCATGGGGTGAGTCGAGGAGTGAGATTAGGAGTCTTCCTCCGATGATCCATGTTCTCTCGTCAACTTGACGGAATGTCCGGTGGAAATGGACGTACTGGGGGAACGCCATGGGATAGAGCTGAGAGCCCATGATTGTTGTGTTTTGGTTGGTTACTGCTGAAGATGGCTGTCTGTGAGATGATGGGTGTATGTGAAGTGCTGTTGTGAGTTAATGTGCGAGATGATTGTTGCTGTTTGGTGAACTCGTCTATGATATTTATAAGAACTGGACTCTCTACCGTTGGCGTCTATCCGTAGACCTGGAGAGTCTTGTCCATGCGGAAGAAACTCGGCATGGCCAGACATAAGTAAGAGTTCGACCTCTCTCAGTCCATGTTTAGGTGGGAACATCCTCTTGATACCATACGCAGCGACAGTGAGCATGGATGCACTTCTGCACACTTGACTGAGCAATATCCGTTCATCGTTAACACGCTAGTTCATGTCCTCCTCGAATGAACAACGCCTGAACCTTCTACTCGGACTGCGTCTCTTTGTGTATCACCATCATACTGGGGAGGGCTCGAGCTTCCTTCCTCGCCCAATCCCATCTTGTCTGAGAGGGATAACAAAGGAGAACTCCCCTGAGCAACGTGCCGGTGACTAAACTCAGGCACACGAAAACTTCTTCTACGTGGTTGTCTGTGTCTTGAGGTGCTTCTAGTTAATTATAAGCAGCAACTTATTTACGGTACTATCACCAGACTTAGGGATTGACATGCCACACACAGATACGTCGAGAAAGAAAATAAAACCGTCTTCTATACATGTTGCTACATGGGTATCCTAGCCTCCTACGGCAATACAAAACTAAAAAGAACTCGTCAAATCATTCAATCGCTCGATATAGCATCAAGTCCCCGACGGGCCAGAATAATCCCCCTTGCTCATCTTCAAGCTCTCCTCCATCGCTCGTCTCAACTCCTCGTCTTCGTCCTCCCCATCTGCGTTGCCTTTTCCTTTCATCATCTTCTGCCGATACTCCTCCTCTGCCAAACTTTGTTTCTTGACATATTCCATAACAATCTCCTCCTCGGTCCTCTGACTCGCCTCCTTTGCCATGGCTTCCTTCGAGGCAGCGATGGCGCGATCAAGTTCTTCATCATCGTTGTCCCTCGGCGGAAGAGGTGGTGGGTTCTTTGATGCCTCAATAGCACGCTGCAGCTCTGTGTCCGCATCGTTGGGCGGTTGTGGTTGGGGTTTCTGTTGTTCGAGGGGAGCCGGTCGAGAAACAGCCGTGTCCACGTCGAGTTCCACGAAACCAGATTCCTGAGGCAACTGTGCATCTGCAGCAAGACTCTGCTGAATAGCCTGTTCAATGAGAGCCTGGTACTCCTCATCCGTGATTTGGTAGTCTTGGTCTTCAAAGATCGACGGGTCCTTGAGCGGAAGAGGCGGAGCCTGCTCTGCCTCAACCTTTTGTCGTACGGCCTTGACACTCTCTCGGATAGCTGCCTCGATCATAGCATCCTCCTCGGCATTTCCGTGTGAAGTCTCCAGAACGGATGCCCGAATGGCTCTCTCGAGCTCGGCATCTTCCGACAAGCTTGTCTGTATACTCGAGGAGTCACTGGCTGTAGGTGGTGGAATCGTGACGTCCACATAACCCTTCTTCCATGCCTCCTTATCAGCATGTAGCTTCTTCCTCTCATCGAAAGATAGCTTCCTCGTATGTAGCCATCCAGTACGTGGGCGATCAAACGTGGAATCGGTACCTCCACTGGTTGGCCGCGAGTCTGCTGGGAGCTTGCCCGCCACCTTCTCCTTTCTCTTCATGGCGTAAAAGTTCTTGAGGTCGAACTTGACATTGTTCCAGCGCTTGACAACATCGTCTCTCTCTTCGGGGGTTGATTCCATCATTTCATGCTGACCTTGAACAGCCCTTGATGAGACGATGTAGTTGTGAACACTCTTGGTGAAGAACTTGTTGATCTCGGCGTGAACTCCCTGCATTGTGTAGGCTGGAATGCCCCAGATACCTTGAACAAGTCAGCACAACTTCAAACATCCCAATCTCGTTCAACTCACCTGCTGCGGGCTTCGCGACCAATCCGCCAATGCCTTTACCAAAACCCTTGACCAAACCTTGCATTCCCTCCTTCTCAGCGCCTTTCAGAGGTTGCGTGACAAGGCCAGCAATACCATCGAATACTCCATAACCGAGTTCCTTGCCAGCCACCATGATTCCAGAACCAAGACCAGTAACTTTCTCAACTGGCCGTATAGTATCGTCATTGTAGAGCTTCGGCATGTTTCTGAAGCCTCTGGCAAGACCCAGGCAAAAGTTCATAGGCGTCTTCGCACCCGTGGACACAATCCTGCCAACCCCCTTTCCAGTGCCTACCGCCGCATTAAGGGTCATGTAGTTTGTAGGCGAGGAGCTCCGCTCTCGATTGCCTCCAAAAGCTTGTTTCAACTGGTCTCTCGAGGGCCTCTGAAATGTTGATCCTTGAAACCCCGAGGACCCTGGGGACAAAGGAGCCGAGAAGGTGGATGAAGCATCGCTCAAAGTAGGCTGAGATGCATTAGAATGACTAGTAATGGCGAGCGTCGAGTTCACAGTTCCAGTCTCGGAGGCGCTCGGTGCAGGCGTCAATCTCGAATCGGTTTCGGTTGTTGGAGGTGTGAGCAGCGAAGTCTCACTCTGCGATGCTGCGGGTTTTCCAGAGCTTTGTGGCTGATCCTGTGAAGCTTCAGGCTCTTTCGTCTTTTGCATGCTCCGGAAAATCTCCCTGGGCATATCAGCAATGGCCATTCCGATGCCTCCAAGATCAGAGACAAGGGACATAGTGCAGGCCGAAATCGGGTCTGGTGGCTGATCCTCCGTGTTGTACTCGTTTGGACGATATCTGCTACTGGTTAGTCAAAGACTTCTAGAGACTACTTGTAAACTTACAGCTTGAGGTCAGACCACTGAAGTGAGCCCTCATCAACCAGAACCGCAGCAGCAAACGGACTCAACCGCACTTGAGTCCTCCTTACACGCCAGGCCGCGGCACGACTCGGCGACACGGAGCATCGCAAGTTGTCCACGTTTAGATGATCGTGGAAGCTCTTTCCACCCACATCAGTACCCTTCTCTTCTCGAATCTTTGCTCCCAACGCCTTCGCTTGTTCCAGAGTCTGAGGGCGAAGACAGAATTGAATAGATTCGGCCAGTATCTCTGCTGTCAACGCCTTGTAGGGGACAGGCTCGGGGCCTGCGTTAGCTCTTGCTATCATGGCGCCCCAGAACGGCTGGTCACCGAAGAATGGAACCACAATCGTGGGCTTTCCGGCCTTGATACCAGCAGCAGTGGTTCCTGCGCCGCCGTGGTGGACAACACAAGAGACATGCTCAAAAAGCCAGTCATGAGGGACGTTCCCCAGCATGTACACGCCATCAGGTTTTCCGAGTTCATCAGCACCAAGTCCACCCCAGCCCTTGGATACTAGGGCTCGAACACCTGCGAGCCGGACTGCTTCGAAGATCATTTCGGTCATGGCGTTGGGGTCGTCGACGACAATGGAGCCAAACCCGATGTAAACAGGAGGTGGGCCATCTTGCAAGAATGCTTGAAGCTCTGGGTCTGGTGTGTATGAGGATGCGAGGTTGAGAAAGTAGAAGCCAGCAATATCAATATGTCGACCCCAATCGTTTGGTTTAGGGATCAAAGCCGGTGACCTGAATTGGAGTCAGAGGTGTTCTTAGTAAAGTCAGTATATATACTCACCAGCAATATGTCCAAGATATCTGGAGTCTAGCCAGTAATCCAGGAGCCCAGATCAGTGAGAGGGGAGGTAGATCAAGCGCATTTTCTCGAAACCGGTTGATAACGTCTCCCAGGCCTTGCCAAGTCATCATCTCGACAAGTGTGTAAGTCATGTAGTTGGTCATTACATCATCCGTATTAGAAGATTGAATGTTGGCCAAGGGGTGCGGAAAAGCTCGTGTTGGCGACCAAGGCATACTAAACGGATCATTAGCAAGAGTTCATTTATCAAGAGTAGAGCAACTCACGTGAACATCATGTGCACTGGAATACCCATCTTCTCAGCAATGTGAACATGGGCAAAGCTAGGGGGGTTCGCAATGATGGCATCAGCGACAAAAGGCTCCCGGCCTGCACCTGATACCTCCAATGACGCATCCAGAGGAGCATTCTTGGCATGAGGAGTCGGTGGTGGTCCAAGGCCATCGCCTCCTTCTATGCAAGATCGCCAACAACCGAGGAGGATATCTTGAATACCCTTTCGGCGCTTGCTCACTTCGCCACTCGTAATAGCATCAAAGCCAGGCATCAAACCAGGATGCTTAACCATGAAAGCCATCAGTTCAGCGGGATCACCGCCGATATTAAAGAATTCGAGGCCATTCTCTTCAACAAACGACTGGAAAGTAGTATGTGTAGCAATTCGCACTCGATGTCCGTATGTATCTTTGAGTACCTTTCCCAAGGCTACAAAGGGTTGGACATCGCCTCGGGAGCCGACAATCTGTACGACGACGTTGAGCTTGGGTGGCGGTGTCTGGCCTGGGAGGCCGCCGAGGCTTGGAGGGATGTATGCGGGAGGCAGGACAGGAGGCTCAGGTTCGGCGGCGGTGACTTGTCTTTGCAGAGTCGGGGCGAGGAGATCGGCGAGTCTCCTGTTTTTGGTGTTGATGTTGATGTTGACTCGGCCATCGCCTAATGACATCAGTTAGGTGGGATGTTTCCTTCATGATAGCTGCGCATAGGTAGTGAACATACCCGTCACCTCAGCGCCGGCATCAAAACCAGGCTGAGAGAAATGAACTTGATCGTGACTCTCTCCATATGGCGGTGGAGCGCCATCACCAGGATCGATATCGGGCAACTGAAAGCCATCTGTGACCAGGGCATCTGCCATGTCATTGCGGGGGGTAGTAGCCTGTTGTTGTTGCTGGCTCGCAGCAGCAGCAGCAGCCTTCTTCTCGTCCACGACTGCCATGGCGACGAGCTTACAGTTATCGACGGAAGAAAGAGTAGTAGAAGCCTGGCATCTAAAGAAGCTGGGCGGTTGCTTCAGTGGCGGGAGATGGAGGGGTCTTGTATGAAGCTCTCATGGTGGAGCAAGAGAGGGAAGGTCTCATAGTGGGGGGAACAACTTGAAACTGAGTAGCATCAACCTCCTACGTCAGCCCTACAAATTCGAGCTCCAGCTCTAAGCCGCCCCCCTGGAGCTTGGTCCTCGATCCACTATCCAAGAAGGGCTTAGACGCTATTAATAGCGGGCATATTGCAAAGTCGCACTCGCATTGTGTACGAATTCACAACACAACGACGGAAATGATCATTGTTGCGGTAATTACGTGGCCAATCATACAAAATCACGCTCTTACAATACAAGAACAATTCAGTGTTGCCTGATATCCTGACCCAGGCATGTATCGAAGCTATCGTATTCAGCGAATCATGGCACCTCATTCCGCTCGGAGTACGGCAAACGGATACGGACCACCGACACGGAGTAGTACAAAAGAGACATCCACCACGCAAACGACGACGCGTCTTCTTCTTAACCTTCCATCTTCGCTTAAGTCATTCATTTCATATCTGATCTCTCATACGGAGCCAAGACGGACTGTGAATAACGGCAACCTACTAGACAGGGGCCTCAAGACTCGAATCGTCATCGGCTCGCCTTGTGGTCAGGGAGTTGCCAACCGAGGTCTTTCTGTGCATGAATCACTTGACTAATATGTCCATAATATCTTTTCTCGGCCTTGTCCATTCATGTAAATGCCGTGTCGTTCACGAGAGGTGACTTCTCCAGCTCTCAAATTGATTCAGCACTTCCCACTGTCATCTTGCACTGCACTATCAGATGGCCATCAGTAAAGCTTGTTGGAAGTGATCAATCGATCCTCGGGCTCGTTCTGCCAACCTAACTCGCATAAGAGACAAACAAACCATGCGCAGTCTCTGAGTTCCTCTCACATATGCTAAACTTGACAGACAGCACTTCACATGGTGTAAATGGAAGTAGTCACTACGAGCATTATCCCATGTCACATTAGAAAACAGGCAGGTATTGTGCCATGCCGATGGTGTCTACAGAACATGCCTATGTTTGGGCCGGCTCACTCTTGTATGACCACATGAACCATCCGTTGGACCGCCCATCTTCCAACGGAGTATGCTTCACTTATTAAACGATATAGCATCAAGCTCGAATGTTTGTCGACCTACCACTAAGAGACCATCGAGTGCATCGGTGTATAATGAGTTACCACCCATTGATCCTATTTCTGTATGCTCAGAGTTATGTTTGGGTGTTCTTTATTACGAAATAAATCCACAAACTTCCATTCTGGCTACGATTCAGGAAGACAATGGCCAATATCTAGCCTACGGGTATTGAATCTACTTATTCTAGACTTTTATTTACCTTTGCTCCCCTCAATCTGAACAACTTCTGCTAGGACTTTTGGTTCCGTTTAAATAGCATTTTTTGTCTGGGTCTGTGATTGTTTGACTTGCGACTGATTGAATAGCAACTCGCCACATCTGGCTCTGAATCACTGTCACCAAACAGAACGAACAGTGATTCACAAACAAGACGATCACCGAAGTGTTGCCTACCAGCACAAACTATTTAAAGACTGGAGCATCTTGAGTTTCTGCATCTTCCCTCCTCCAACATTTCCTCATCTCAACACTCTTGAGGAAAATACCTTCCAGCACGCCTCGTTACCCTCTTCTCAACAAGAGCACCAGGTAATCCGACAGCGTCTTTTCACTGAGCGGCTTTCCGAAAGGTCTTTGAGACATTTCGCAAGGCTATCTATGAAGTCAGCCGCAACCATGGTACAGTTGCCCATCGCTCAAGTTCCTTGTCGCTCTCTCACATCTATTCCATAGACTTCTTGGTGTTGGGGGGACCCAGTGCCCACTTCCGAGGAAAACACCGCCGTGACTGGTAGGGATTTCACCGTTGTAAGATTTCCAACACGTTGCCCAACATCATTTGCCTTGTGCTAACCACTTCCTCCCGAACAAGGTCGACCTCCCAACTGATAAGAACGATGAGCGCAAGTACGGTACCCGATCGCCTGAGCCCACCGAGCGTCATGGCCGCAAGGACTTACGAGCCAACCCGTACGCTCCCGAACGCTTTCCTTCCCAGGGGCGCCCTCGCGAAGTACCTTGCCTCCAAAGCGCAAGCCGCATGATAGTGGGCGGGTTCCGCTTCCTCTGCTGCGATCACCTTGGTACGATGCTCCTCTCCCCAGTGTCAACACACATGAAAGCCACTGACTTGGATTTCCCTTAGCCGATCCAAACGGAAAATGCTATTTCTGCGTTTTGCATGGAGGTGAATGTGAAGAGGTGCGCTTTCTGCTTGGTTCTCCTCCTCCGCGGCGACTAACTCTACAGGTTCCCGAGACTGCATTCAAGTCAGCCTACGAGCTCCAGGTTTGTGCGCGCAAGTTGGATGAGGGCCACGAGGTAAGCCCCATGTTTACTTTTCTTGTGATTGTATCTAATACGCTTGTAGGAAGTTGGCTGGGCGTATCTCTCTGACAGAGTCGAGCTCGCCCTCATGAACGAAGGACTTTTCGACTACTGGGACGGAAGCAATCATGTCAAGGAGGTCACCAATGACAAAGCCAACCATGTCGAGAACGGCAAGTACTATTGGAACGACGGCACGACCAAATGGAACGCCAACGACAATGACCATGTCACGAAGGCCGTCAATCACAAAGTCAACCGGGCTGACAATGGCAAACCCTACTGGGATGACGACAACACCAGCTGGAGCGATAAGGACATCGCCAGATGGAATGACTACGGTGACCCCAATGTCAACGTCAACACCAACCAGGTCGACAATGACAATACTAATTTGAGTGACAACGGCGTCCCCCGCTGGGGCAGCAACCAAGAGTCGGCCTGGGACGATCAAGACGACACCAACCGGGCTGGTGGCAAGGGCAAGGGCTGGGGCCCCGAGTCCACCTCTGATTCCGAAGTCGACAACGACTGTGATGGGGACAGCAACGGTGGTCGGGACATCCAGTACACTCCCGAGTCTTCTACCGATCAAATCGTTTCCGCCATCAACCGCAACACCGACATCGTGGCCGAACTCTGCGATATCATGAACGGAATCAAGTGGGGCCTGGTCCGTCTTCACAAAGACAATGCCCAGAGCAAGGAGGTTCTGGAGAAGCTGTTGAACGAGCAGCAACCTGCGGTCGAAGAGCCGACGTAAGTATTCTCTTGAGTTGATATCTTGGTGACATGAAGCTGACCGATTTGTTTTTGAGGGGCGCTATTTGGTGAGCATGAGCTGCTTTTGAGGTGGAAGCGAGAGGGTTGCATGGAAGTGAGAGGGTAGTTGGACTACAACACCAAGGCATCTTTGAGGATGCGTTATCTTGTTAGTATAGTTCTCGTAGTGAACTCGGTCCTTGTCCATAGACACTCAGCTCTATTGGATGTTCATTCTTGAGCTTATATCTTGGTGACTTGAAGCTGACCGGTTTGCTTTTGAGACGCATTATTTGGTGATCATAACTACCTCAAGGTAAAACTCAAGTATGTAGTTATTCGACAACACAAAAGCATCACTGGTCATGGATACTCGATCTTGTCTGTTGACACTGTCAGATCTTTGGTCTTAGCAGACATTGCCGTTTCTTAGATAGAATCCATCTAGGCCAAGTCAATCCACCCCTGAGTCTAACAATCCATATGCCAAAAGTGACGTGAAAGAGAAATGATCGAGTATGATTCGATTTGAACGCTTTTTTATCTGGCTAGGATTCGAATCGCAGTGTTACGGTACCAGTTGGACATGTATTGTCCTTTAAACCCGCCGAGTCCTCGCCGCTTCTTCGCCGCCACCTCCCCGATTCTATCCATCTAAATACTATCTTGATTGACTCGCATATACTCAAGAGCAATCAAAGGAATTAAATCCGCCCCATTGGCTGAGCAGTCGATTAATGGTACGGCACTGCCAGACACTTCCCAGGATTATCTCAATATCAGACACCATCCAAACTGTACCATCTCAACGTCCTGTGTTTTTTTTTCTTAATCTCCCCTAGCTCTCTCCTCTTAACCATTTCTCATTCGCGTCCTGTTTGTTGTCAATACGACGCGCCTACAAGCCTATTTCCCCGTCCCATTACCACCAATTTTTATCCCACATCATCCAAAAGGATCTCATCACCGATTCAGCCATGAAGCGCAAGGAAAGAGTTGCAAGCCAGCGCGCCTCTGAACTCATGCGTCACACGGCTCTCCGATTCGTAAGTCACAACAAGTCATTTCATTAACCCCCAACCTCAAACTGACGGTTTCTACCCTCCCAGGCGCCAGTTTTAGATGGCTCCAATGATCTGCAGAACGACAGCGACAGCGAGTTTGAAGATCAGCCCAGTCCCGCGAGCAGTGACAACGATCTGGATGAGACGCGTCCCGCCAAGCAGCCCAGAGTCGATCCCAAGACTCGAGGTGAACCTCGCGAGATCTCGTGCGCGGTCTGCATCAACAGGATGCTTGCTTGTGGTCCAGAGTTTCTTTGTCGGTGCCGAGATAGTTAGTGATCCTTCCTCCCAAACCGTGGGCTCAACTAACTGTTGCTCGTTCAGCACCAATGGCCACCTCATGCTACGGCTGTGCCCAGGGAGGACGCAAGTGCTATCAAGTAATCATTTTGCCGCCGATTCTGTTTTTTTTTTGGGGGGGGGGGGGTTCTCGTGCTGATATTTCAAAGGTTCCTCAGGCAGCGTTGCCTCATGCCCGTATCCTTCAGGAGGCGGCAGTCCGTATCCTCGACGGCGAACAGGTAAGCCATCCTTTTAGAGTACTATATGTCTTGATGGCTAATTACACACAAGGTTCTCAACTGGGATAGACTGACTCTAGAGGCTAAGAAAGCTGTCATACAGGCAGAGAAGAACCCTCGTGTTGTGCCCAACCCTCCACGGGCCATCGACCAAGGCGCAGCTCCCTCGCCTGAACCATCCCAGTCCTCTCCGTCCCAGCCATCTCCTTCTCAAACACCTCCTTCTCAGACACCCCCTCCTCAGGAACCCCAATCTCCGTTGCCTCCATTTGTTATCTCGACACTTCCGGTCGATGACATTGCTGCCGCGATCGTTCGCAACAACGAGCTGGTCGCTAAGACCAACCAGCTCCTGCGGCGTGTTCTGGGTGAGATTGGAGCGTTCACCAAGGGAGTCTCGCCCCCACCATGGGATTAGACGACAGCATCAAACAACCAGCTAAGATCACAGTTGGCTTCGACCTGGAATATGCCGGTGTGTCTATGTCACTACCTCATGATGAGCGTGGCATTATTTTGTTTCTGCCTATCCGCTGTGTATGTCGAGCCTGAGATGTGAGCATGGCCTTACACTGACCCATCTTTAGATGAACCCATTCCCATGAACCTTTCTGGCCAGCGAACGCCTTCAGGGGTTATATAACTGGGGAACTCACGAGGGTCCCATGGAATTGGCCATAAAGATTACATGACCGAGCTACTTGTTAAGGTTTCGATTTCGAGTATTGTAGGCGAGGCACTAGATTGACTGTATTTATGAGAGTGTGTGTTGTTCTTGTACGTATACCAGAGCTACATCTGGCCGGCAAGTCGATGATGAGCATATGTGAGATGCTTTCACACCTCTTACCTGTTAAATAACCATCCTAGACACCATAGTCTCTTCGTCCAGTTGTCAAGTAAACATGATACATCAGGTAACCCAGTCTCAACTACATTTGTGTCTTCACCACTCACAAGCGTGCACCCAATTGTCCAAGAAGGTCAAGTACACATCATCAGCATCAATACGAAACAAGACACAATCAAAGCGCGCGAAAACAGAAAAAGTCCAGATTGCCGTCTGGGTTTCCCTTTTGCTGATATAATACAAAGGCTTTATCTCATAAACCCGCAGCAATTCAACAACAAACGACTTAAAAAAAGTTTCCGGTAATGGCCCGTATTATCCTCCCTTCCCCCCAGCTCCTATTGTTAGATTTGCGTCGCGCATCCTCAAACATCCCAGATGTGAAAAGCTTACGCCCACTTGAGAAAGCGCCTCCTTCTCCTTTCTTCTTCATAATTCCTCCTCGTCGGTTATGGGTGGTGCAATTAGCTAGAGAATTTTCGGGTGATCTTGGCAATAACTGTTTCAAAGGGTTAGGTGTCGTTCTTGGCTGATTTGAGGACAGATATGGACGTACTGTGAAGGGCGACAACACTAAAGATGAAGACCAGAGAGAGAACCAGAACAACAACGGGGTCAACCTTCAGACCGGGCGACTCATCAGTGTAGAGTCCTGTAATCGCGTGTTAACAACCTGTCCCAACCTCCTTTACACGAAAAGGGGTCAACATACGCAGCATGGTGCTGGAGGAGCCACCGGCGCCGGCAGCACGGGTGCTGCTTGGTCGCGCATTGGCAATCTTCTCCTTCTGATCGGCGGCAGCACGTCGTCGAATAGCAGTTCGGGGACCGCCAGGGATGGCAGGGGACGAGGGGCGGCCGACGCTGGCACCGCTGGCAGCAGCGCCGCTGTCGGGGGAAGAGGGACGAGGAGAAGACTATAACTCAGGAGTCAGCATTGAAGCTCTTGATCAACAAACAGAGTGATGAAGTCCCCCCGTGTAGAGGAACCAAAGTCGCAGCGCATCACCAGCAGCTCGCGACACTAGCAATGGTAGCATCGCGACCACGTGCGATTGACTGGCCGAACAAGGAGAGGATGGGGATTCCCGTACCATTGTGAAGAAGAAAACCGAAGAGACCTAGAAAGGACAGTTGACACGGAACCGCTGCAGGATTCCAAAGTCGATGAAGCTAGAGACGCGAATAAGGAGAGAATGTCGAGGTTGGAATTAAAGGTCGAGACGGGCTGGGCTGCGTCGAAATTATGGGCGTCTTCCCCAGTAAATGGGTCGGTAGGGAGTTGAGGCCACCTTCGCCAGAAAACAGGGAGGTCGGTCCCTCTTTTTTCCGGTCCCCGTCCAAGCTTCAAAGTGGCAGCTCGACCGGCGTATGCTCCACCACGGAGACATGCGACTGGCTACCGGATAAGGCCGAGATGCTCTCCTGAGTTCAAGCATGATTCACCACTAGGATACAAAGGCTTCAGGGGAATTTTACAATTTAGTGACAATAGCTATGTATAGTAGAGATGACTATAGACTCTACTCCCGCTGATCCTACTGATCAGCATAAACGCTGTCTTGCTCGCTTCCGAGTCCGCTCGCAGACTCGCATGTATGAGGTGATGTATAATTCAAGAAAAAAAAACAGAAGCAGAATCAAAGACGCAAACCATGAGACAAATGGAATCGCAAAAAAAAACCCGCCCCTCGCCGGCAGGTCATCCTATCCACACACGGGACTCCCTCTCACACATGCTTATCCGATCCTCTACCCCGTGCATGGTCCAGAGGCCTCTTCTCCCATCACATCGCAGCAGAATTCGCCCTCCTTTTTCTTCCTCCGCCAGCGTATTTGCACAAAAAATAGGTAAGTCCTTTTCAAACACCCACGTGTCCATCTCCGGGAGAAGAAGATCCGGTTCTTCCACCAATGATCGTCCCGTGCTTGCTTGCTTTTACTTCTGGTTGCTGATCCATATTTTGCCCCGAATCCGTGAGATGTAATGGCAATGCAATGCCCGCTCCAGAGGACCTCCGCGCTGATGCCAACCGAGTTTCGCCGGGTAACCTCGCGTCGAGGGGAAGTTTGAGTTCGTTGGTGAGGTCCGTTTCCTTCCAACCACTCAATTATGTAACATTAGACAATAGTACATCTACACCAGGAAACGAAAGCTCTCAACCAAACGCCTTCCGCTATGATGGCAATTGTGCAGATCAAGGGTTGTTGTGTGTTTCGAATCGTTGGAAAAAGTTCGACAAAGAGAATAGAAGTGAAGGTGGGTATTTTAGAGAGTGACGTCGAGAACAAGGCTTACGTCGGCCACGTTGGGGCCAGCCAGGTCTTCAAGAACGGGTATCAAGTCTAATAGCTCGTTATCGTGAGCATCAGAGAACCAACTGCTGATAGGAACTGCGTGTTGGGGGTGGAAGATGTATGACGTTGGTGAGTTGTCGATGATGATGGTATCCTTCAGATCTCGTCCGACTTGAGAGAGATCCTTGACATAGTTGCCTTGGTGATTATAGCAGCTCTCGCGGAAGAGTCTGTGGTGGACGACTTTGTGGATGTCGAGCTGGTCCAGCAAAGGGTCTCCATACTGCAGATCATTAGTACTAGTCGAACCATTGCGGAGGTTCAGATAAGACTCACCTTAGAGACAGACGCTGTGAACACTACAACCTCGTACAGCTCGCCAACTCTCTTCATGAACTCGTCGACGCCTGGTCGCTTTATCACATAGACGTTGTGGTAGTTACCCTCAATCTCAACAGGGATGGTAAAGTCGGCCTGATGCAGAATCTGTCAAATAATTAGCGCACGCCATACCATCAAACATCGAAAGACATACCTTGAAGGAGCTATGGACCAGAGTTTCGTCCAAATCAAGAACAAGGCATTTCCGGCCCTTATGCTCCGGCGCAATCGGGGGAAGCAACCACTTCTGCGGCTCAGGCGCCGATGGGCCACCTTCGGGGAATGGAACGGGTGCCACGGCGGAGGGACCCGGACCTGGGGGTGGAGGTGGAGGAGGTATCGTGCTTTGGGGTGCTTCGGCTGCAGGGGCTACCTGCGCTTCTTCGGCCTCATCGACGGGAGCATCTCGCATATCAACGTCACCGGTGTCGGCCGTTTTGTTGTCCTGCTCCTTTGGCTCCTCGTCTGCTGGAGATGGCTTGGGTGGCTCCACCGTGACGGCGGGGGGAATCGATTGCTTCGACTCCCTGTTTTCTCGCTCGGCCACCGTAATCTCGTCGTTGGTGCTGCCAGATGAAGTAGGCTCGTCCTTGGGCTCTTGTGTGGGGGTGGGCGGTTGGGCTTCTTTCTCGGGAGCTGGCTTGGGCTGCTCCTGAGGAGTGTTGGTTCGCGACCTAGCAGATGTTGGCCGCTGAGGCAGTTTGTCCAGCTTGTGCACGTTTTCGTTGTTTTCCTCGCCGCCGTTGGGGCCCTCGGGTGTGACGCAACATCCAAGGAACGAGAGCAGACCACCTCTCTTCTTCTTCTGGGGGGGAGCAACAGGAGAGCTTGGCTGGGTGTTTACAGGGGTGTTTGTGGGTTCAGTTTCGCCGCCAGTCCGGTTGCTAGACGTGCTTCCGTTCCGTCGTCGCCCCCGGAGGCTACCTTTGGAGTCTTTCGATCGGCTTCCGATGCTGTTCCGGGAATCGCTGACGGTCGCCCCACTCAAACCCGTAGATGTTGGTGACGATTGGTTCCGCTGTGACGATGATCTCGAGGGAACTTGGAGGAGCCCACGGCCTTTCTTGGAGCTTGACCCATCTTCTGGTGACAGTAGATCCTTGTCCTTGCCCATCTCAGCGTCGGCAGAGGTCGACTGAGGTTGGATTTCGTCGTTGGGAGTCTGTAGCTTGTCGGACATGTTTGCTGTTTGCTTCAAGGCCCGTCAGTGAATGTCCAGCAAAAGTTGATTTCCAAGCAGCGATTGGGAGCCGTCAGCAGCCGGATGGAGTACCACGGCCAGAGGCGCGCAGACGTCGTGATCACCAGCTCACACCAATATCATCCCAGCACAGTCTTCAAACTGGTCGCGACAAGGTCGCCAAGGAGACGATACTGTCCCCGTGTTGTCACGAGCATATAGCAACCAGAAACCGCGCAGGGGGCTACCAGGATCGCGCAAGGGATGATGGCAACTCACGTCGTCGACCACGTCCACACACAAAACCAGTCTTAAATGAACAACCCCTAATTCTTTGTAGATGGCCTACAGAGGCCCGGAACACGGGAGGAGACGAGACAGTTCGATTTGGCGTCGTTGAAAGAGGCGAAGGGCTTCAGAGCGCAGAAGGGGCCAAGTTGGTGGGAAATTGCAGCGCGTTTGGGCCGAGGCGGGTGGTGGCTGAAAGTTGGCACAAGGCAAGAGATGTGAATGAATGAAACGAAAGAGAACCAAAGGGATAACCGGAGCGAATGAGTGACTCGTCAAGAGACTGCCGCAAACGGGAAACCTGTTCGGGGGTTGCGTCGGTCGGGGATGGAGCTCGGTGAGGATGAGGAAGAACGGAGGGCGGGCGGAGGACGGAGACGAGAAGCAGGGCGGATCGGAGGCTGAGAGGGAGGACCTGGCGCGCAAGCGAGATGATTGCCTTTAAAACGTAGATTGGGTCTTGGGCTGGGCACTTGGGGAGGAAGAGGAAATTGGAAGATCAAGGCTGGGAGAGGAGAGCGCGCAGGGGGGTAAGTGGAAAGGCAGGCAAGGTAGGTAAAACTGCCCGGTCTCTGGAGACTCCCTACCTGAAGGCTGAAGGTTGGTTTTGGAAGGCTGGACTGGAC